>JAWNMF010000541.1:0-105928 GCA_035044305.1 Drosophila nigritarsus | reverse complement strand
GCTTGGTTACAAAATCTTTTCCTTGAAAACTACGAGACGAATTTGAAAAATTTCGAATTTGTACCGTACTCACTAATGATTGTAATACTGACCTTTCTCGAAAAACTTTTTTTTGCACTTTCCAGTTACAACACTTTTTGTTAAGCAAACTCATTCTAGAATATAGTCAAAATAAGAAAGTGCGATTATTTATATGAATAATGTGTGCTTGTAATGCTATAAACGGAAATTGCTTTAACAATATAACACAAAACACTCTTTGTCAGTTATTTATTTTATTTAGGCGTTATTTATTTAGGCGCATTGAGTCTGACGTAATTTTCATTCAGAATATTGCTATATTTTCACGCAACAATACATTTATTGCTTTAAAAATATACAATGCTGTAAATATGTTTTGTGTATATTTTAACTCAATTAAATTCCATTTAATTATTATGTAACAAAGCTTTCTAATTACACAACTAACAGTCCGTCAAATATTGCAGTCGGAGCGGGGGGAGGTGGAAAGGGGGGGGGTGGAGTACCCAGCTGGTTGGGCCATACTTCCCAACAGAAAATTGTTTTTGATAAAAAAATAATACTGTTGTAAAACCGGAATTTGTGGGTTTAAAAATAATTTTTATGAAATTAATAAGAAATAACTACGCATATGAAATTAATTTCTTTAATTATCTTAAAGGAATTTCCCGGAAGAATTTTTATATTCAAATCGAATATAAAGATTTTTAAAACCTAATGTTTTTCATTATGAGTCGTTATTTGTAAAGTAAGGCTGTTATTGTTGTGTTGGATGTGTTAATTTGTTTGGTAAATAGAATATATTTTATGTTTTTTTTAATTTTGTCATTACATGTGTTTTACGTGCCGGCAGTCGTATCGTGCCGCATCGCTATTTCTTGCTGAGCATACACAATATAATATAATAGTAAATAAAGCTTAAGCCATAAACAATAATAAGTAAACTCATAATTAGGTCTAAGCCGTTCTAAATCTCTAAAGTTAAACCTAAGCCTAAGCCTAAGCCTAAAACTATACTTAACCTAAAGTTTAAATCACCATAAGCTTAAGACTAATGCCAAACCTGAGCCTAAGCATATGTTTAAACTCAAGCTTAAGTTAATGCTTACGTCTACGCTTCAGCTATAGCCTACGCCTATGCTTTAAGTGAATTTAAGCCCAAGCCTTAGCCAAATCATATGCTTAAGTAAAATCTGAAGCTTAAACCTAAGCATGGGCAGCAATTTAAGTACAATTTTCTATTGCAAGGCTTTGTTGTTTTTACCTTAATATTTTTAATAACATTTCCATTATATAAACGTTTTTATTTAAGTCTTTTTGTTGCATAAAATATTCGTCGCTTGGCCCAATAACAGTAATACGTCCACACCTAATTTGGGTATTAGTTTATTAGCCATTCCAATTATAAATGTCAGAGAAAGAAAAATTGCTTATCAAAAAGAGAGGGTTAACTAAATCATTACCCTAGTCTGATTCTGTTATACGCGCGCCAATATCATCTAACGCCGCAGCTTAACTTGTAGTCTATCTGAAATCTAACGGCTGTAGAGCTTTTGCTGGGCATACTTTGACCTCATAATGTTGTGTAAATATAAACTTTTTCTGCTACTTTGTTTTGCTTAAAAGCAAATAAACTGAAACTTTACTATAAATAAAATATTGAAGCTTACTGTAATAGCTTGAGTTAAGTCCATTATTTGTTGTAAATGCACTTTGGGGGTGCATTTAAAAGTTTCATTTTCAAAATAACCGTAATTTGTTTAGGTAAAAGTATTTTTGTAATTTGCTATATTAAAAGCAATCAAAAACATTTATTAATTCGGTCGAAGAAAATGTTGTTTACACGAAAAATTTGGGTATTCGCAATTGTTGGGGCCGTTTTATTGGCTATTTGCGCCGCCTATCCATACGTTCGTTTTTCTTTAGTCTTTTTTTTTATCTTTAAAAAACACTTTACACATAACAAATTTTTCAGAATGAGTTCAATACTGATCCCGCATTCCAAGAGCAATTGATTGGACGGCTTTACCAAAATTTTTTGAAAGTCAAGCGTAGCCGTAAGTTTTTTTTGGCATATTTTTACTATTTTAAATTAAAAACACTTATTAAATTATAGTTAGACTTTTAGGAAATCTTTTTTAACCCCCAGAAACAGAATCAAAAAGACCTCGCTATCATAATGCCACAAATTGATAACCATATTTCCTCTATTAGACTTTCATTTCCTTTTTTAAAGTGATGGAAAAGTTTTGTGTGGTAACACTAATGTTAGGGTTCAAATTGCTTTTTGATAACCAAAAAACCGAATTGGTTATTTATAGAGTGTAAATAAAGGGAGTTTATTAAAAACTGTACTAAATTAGGTAGCAAAAAAATTTGGGGTTTTAGAAAATAATGTCATTAAAAGATACAAATTTTCCTTTAATAGAAACCTCCTCATACGGGACGATTGATTGAAAAATAGGAGCCGCATGGCTTCTATTAGAGTAAATACAAAAGATGATTTTCAATGAATTAATTTAAAAAAATTAATTTATGAGATAAAAAATTAATTTTTCGAGTCTTTTTGATAGTCTAATATTTAATGCATTTTTTATTTGCGGTCGCTTTCCGCGCCATTTACTCAAGCTTTTCTTTTTTAGTTTTCTGCTTCTTTGTCTGCAGCATTCGTCCTGTTTTTCGTTGACTGTTGGCATTTTTTCGGTATGGCTTCTAGTTTATCGTTTTGCCTTTTGTCTCTTTAATTCCGTGTCTTCTACTGACTCTGCTTTGTAATCTTCTTAATTTTTCTTTAGTAAAATTGCATATTCAATTATTGTCACTATTTTTCTAAGTTAAGACTGCTTTTTGTTGGTCCACCATCCTCCAATAGTGGATACAAGTTGATTTTGTCAAATAAAATAGTTCCTTCTGCTAAATTGCCAAAAAAAAAAGCCAACAATTCAATAAAACCAAAGCATTACGTCAACAATTTATCGTTGAATTTCTTTTAGCAAGCATTGGGTTGTCTTTGGCGGAATACATGGCTTCACCACAAGGCCAGGACAACTTTCACTTTATTCCAAACGGCCGAAAATAAAGAACTACGCGGAACAATCTAATATCAAATAGTTTTGAAATGAAACGTTGAATTTCTCCGGTAGAAATATGTTTGTATATGATTTGTTGTGTGAAAATGTACTCTGTTAAATAAAAAAAAAAGAAAAATTGCCCACTCTCTTTGCTCCTTCTTCCCTCCTCTACAAGGTTTGCTTTGTGCCAAAAACACGATCAAAATTGACAGACGTTGGTTAAAAGTCAAAATTTTGTTTGTTTTCTTTTTAAAATTTGCTAAATAACTATTTTTTCGAGATTAACAACTGTGTTTATGTCACAATTATATTGTAAAAATTTTCGCCTTTGTGCAAAAAAAAACGTTAATTTATTAATTTTTAATTATTGTTTTAAATACATTTCGTTTTGTGAATAATAAATCATTGGTGCTGGTATTATGTGTTAATAAGGAATTTAAAAAAAATATGATAAATGCCTTTAAATTTAATCAGCCTTTAAAGCTTTAGTTAATTGCGTCTAAGCCTTAAAACTAATCATATGGTTAAACCAAAGTTAAAACCAAAACCAAATCTAGACCCTTAGCCTAAGCCTAAGCCTAAGCATGAGCTTAAAACGAAGTTAATGCCCGGGCAAGAGCCAAAGCCAAAACTAAAATCAAAACTCAACCCTAAGCCTAAACGTAAACATAAGCCTAAGCCTAAGCCTAAGCCTGAGCTTATAACGATGGCTAAACAAAAACCAAATTCCACCATTTTTGCTGACTACATTCAACCACTCTTGTCTACGAAATAACTCCTCATACCCAAATAGACGCACGCCAATCAAACGTTATAAAAATTCCGGATCAACAATGTATTTAACCCATTATTCAGTGGTAACGCTCGACTTTTTATTGATCTCCAAACTGTAAAACTTGTTTAGAAAAAGTACAGCTACAGTTTTGAAGTTATTTATGCTGAAGCATGCAACACCAACTTGCCTTCAAAAGCTTCTAATTAAGCTTAGGATATGGTTGTGCTTTCCTCCCCTAAAAACTTGCACCTGTTAACCACTAAGACATACACTTAAAGTAGCCAAAACAAAATCATCGTTTAAAGATCAATGATAAGTTATTTTTTTTTAGCTTTTTCCATTATTCAATTTAAAATTTATATATTTTTTAAATGTTCTAATAGATTATTATTTATGGAAAGGAATATTTTATATTAGTCGTTATTATCGTTTTATATTCGTAATTGATGTCGAATAGAAAAGCTGCTATTAGGCTATTAAATTAGCACAATATTTAAAATAATTACTTTATAATATTTAATTTTGTAAAAAAAAAAATGAAATGTAAGTGGTCAATTGTTGGTCGCATTGGTCTGTTGTCTAAATAATTTAAATATTTTGTCAAATATGTCCGCAAATCGTAATTCCTGCAAGACAACAGAATATAACAAAAATTATTGGAAAATTCAAAGTCGACATTTAAATTATAAGTTGTGATCGTTGTAACGGGCATAGTTAAACAAAAAAAAAACCAA
The DNA here is from genome assembly GCA_035044305.1 of Drosophila nigritarsus. Lineage (NCBI taxonomy): Eukaryota > Metazoa > Arthropoda > Insecta > Diptera > Drosophilidae > Drosophila > Drosophila nigritarsus. The sequence continues at coordinate 101,327 of JAWNMF010000541.1, read as the reverse complement.
ATTGCCGTTTATAACCGTTCACAATCTTTTGATGGTCGATTAACAACGCTAAACCGACAAAATTCAAATCGCTTTATTATTATTATTATTATTATTATTTATATTAAATACAACACTAATCATAAATATTAATTAAACAATCTTTACTGTGCTAGCAGTAAGGCTCGGCTCAATCTTCTGTACACGGCGGCACAAGCAGGCTTGGTATATTGACGTGGGCATAAAACTTGTCTTCATCAGTGTTGTAGACAGAAATGAAGTCTATGTCGAAGGTGCGCAATCCCTTTGGCAGACGCAGCAGAATATCCTCGCCGTTGTACGTCTTCAGCGGCTCGTTTCTAAAAAAAAAACAAAAATTTAACTTGGCTTTCCTAAAATGCTGTATTTTTGGCAATCTCAAGAGTTTATACCATATGTATTGGGTTATTAAATAAGTTTGTGCGGCTTTTTCATTATTACTTTTTGCTCCTTATAAACTGTTTTACGCAATGTTATATATTATTTTGTAGCTCCCGTTTTGCTCCATAACATGTTATTAACTATGTTATTCTTTTCATAGGAAAAAAATACGTTATGAGTCAAGTTGATAAGAAAGAACACCTACGAAATCTACTTTTGACCAAAAATTTAATTGTGGCTCCAGCGCAGCTCAAGCGGCTTGAAAAATCAACTCAATTGATGAAAACGGGTTTGTGGCAAAGAGAACTGCTCAGAAATGGCTTGCCCGCTTAACGACTTTACCTTAACTGACACACTTCGCTTTGGGCGAATTTAAAAAAAAAAGAAAATTGGAGGTCTGCCAAATGACTTTGCACAATTGTCATAGCCACAAAGCAAAATTTTTAAAAATAATTTATCAGGCAACTTACCTCTTGAGTTTACAAAACTAATTTAAATTATGTCATTTAAATTTACCTATCAGATCCAACTACAGTCGCCTTCAACTGTCGTTCAACGCTGTGAGGAAACTCTCCGATTCCAGCAAAAAAATAAGTGTCTGAAAATTCGTTAAATATGAAAAAGTTTTAAAACAGCCAAAAAATTATTTTACTGGAAGTCGTGTTGGTTCCGTCGTAGGTGAAGCCGGGAATCAGCAAGGTGTTGCAGTTGAGAATGTGAACGCGATAGGAAGTAACATTGTGGGACCAACCGCTTAAAGGCATTACTTTCTCCTCTCTGGGTGGGTCGATGTCGATAAGGGAGACCAGAGAGATGTGGCGCTAAAACAATTGTTACTGGTGAAAAGGTATGCAAATTTTTTGATTTACTTAAAAGAATGTTTAATGAATGTTAGTGACAAAGCTAAAGTTTGGTCCAAATGCTTGGTTACTACAAAATCTAAATAAACTAAATCTTTAGCAAATCTAAAGCTTCAGCCAAATCTATAAAAACTTAAGCAGAAGTAAGCCTAAGCCTAAGCCAAACCTTATGAAGAAAAAAATCCAATGAATGTAAGCCAAAGCATAGCCCACGGTTTAGAAGCATAAACTATAAATTTAAAATGGTAAGCATAAGCAACACTGGCTCACGCTAAAGTCATAAAATCAAAAGCCTTAAAATAAATTGCCAAAAAATAATTATACCCATTAAAGTCTATGCCTTAGGGGTACAAGCCAGAAGCAATGCTATAGCTTAAAAGGCCCAACATTTTTGTGCATATATTTAATTTAACGTTTAAAAGAATTTGCAATTTAAATATTAGCATAATCATAATCACGTAAAACCTAAGCATAAAAGCCTAAGCCTAAGCCCAAGTCTAAGCCTAAACTCAAGTCTAAGCCTATGCCTAAGCCTAAGCCTAAGCCCAAGTCTAAGCCTAAGCTCAAGCCTAAGCCTAAGCCTAAACCTAAGCCTAAAAAGCTAAGCCTAATAATAATACTAATATTAATCCTAAGGCTAAGCCTTAGCTTTTGAAACTATTATAAACTCAGTCGTTTCTAAAAAAATAACTCACATTTAAGCACTGATCATAAACCCCAATCCATTTGTACTGATTGATTTTGGCGCCATTTGTCAACGAGAACGTCGCCAATTTATCGCGGATAGTCGGCAATTCAAAACGCGAGTCAAAGTCGACTCGCGATTCCGGCGCAATTGTCGTTGTCATTGATGTGATTTTATTTTCCGCGTTCAGCCTACGGCGCAACTCCAAAAGACGACGACGGCGCGGCTCGCGCGGGTCTTTAATAACGTAGAATAAAGGAGTTGTCCACGGGGACGCGGTCGCCGCTTTGTCAAAGCTTTTTTTTTGCGAGTTTACAAATTCTAAAATATAGACGTTCAAATTTGAGCAAAAATTAAATTGAAGGCGCTTTAATGAAATCGTATAATGCATGAGACAAATTTGCATTATACATAACAGCTTCCAAAAAGTGAAAAATATTGTAATTTAGTAAAAGTTGATAATTATGATTTAAATATCTCACAAATCGATGTTAGAAAGTCAAAATTTTGCGAGTTGACTGTCCTTAGTTGCCACTGCCTGTTTGTTTACCTTTATGAACTAATGTTTTGTGACAGAACGCCAAAAGATAAGAGGGATTTAAAACTAAAATGTCTTCAAGATTTAGGGATAATGGGCAACTTGTACGAACCAGTGTTGTGCGACTAAATTTTGTAGGCCCAATATCTTTTAAATTTGTTACCAATTTTAAAATTTTACAAATCTGAATTTTTTACTAAGAGAATTTTTGTTAAAATAACGCCGTCTCTTTATGACAGTATAAATTGACTTTTATCCGATTTTTATCTTTTTTTATCAAAAATACAATTCGATTTTCTTCAATATTATAATCAAACCGTTTTTAGCCTGTGCGCGCCGCACATAATCGTCGTCGCCGTTCGATTCGGTGCTGACGTCGTCGTTGTTGAGCCGAAGGCTTGGTGCTATTGAATTTGTATCACCTAAATTAGTTATTCATTATGAAAACGCCTAAGCCGAAATCTTCTTAACTATTTTCAAATTAAGGAATTCAGTATTTGCATTAAAAAAAATGTCAAATGTCAATTTTATTTCTGACCCGAGCTTGTGGCGAGCACGTGCAAATCTTGAGGCTCATAGTTGGCTGACGATTTGGCAACCTTTTGTTTGATTGCTCCTTTGCTGCTAAAATCACATTTTGTTTAGTTTTTCGTTTATATTTTTGTGTTTACATTGAACTTTTTGTGCGCCGATATTGGCTCAAATGTATTAGTTTTGCGTTCATTTAAATGCAGAAAAATATTGGCTTGCAGAGAGCTTACAGACACAAACAAAAAAATTTTTGATTGCGTTTAAAATTTGGACGCAAAACAAAAATTTTTATGTTGTATTATTTCATATAACGTTGTTTGACCGGAATTAACAAATCGTAGTTGGTTTTGTGGTTGTAAGGTTTGTTAAAGATTTGTCTTTCTTACCCAATTCCAATAAGATTGTTGAAGAAAACTGACCCAAACAATATCAGCGGTCTAACATCCGTAGCCTTAGGGACGTTGTCATTGCTGGTTTGTTTACCAGCTGTTGCTTTCTGAGTAACTGCTGCTGATGTTGTTGTTGACGGCTGTGACGTTATCGTTGTTCCTGTGGTAGTTGTTGTTTCTGAGATTATTGTTTTATTTGACATTGTTGATGTGATTTTTTGGTTATATACTGTAGTGGGCAAAACTGTGGTGGTTGTTGTTTTAACTTTGTTGTTTTGGATTGTTGTTGACGCACTTCCCTGAGGTCTTGTTGTTGATGTCGCTGTTCTGCAATTAAACATTTAATCAATTTAGTTTTACCAGCAAACATGTATGGTTTTGCGGTGTAAAAGCGCCTGACAAATTGACGTCATTTGTTTAAGCCAGAAACAGGACGCCGGACGAAGACAAGCAAACATAAAAAACTTACAATTGCCTGATTAAATTTTTCTTTATTTGACTTATTGCAAAATTATTTTATGCCTAACCATCTCTGCTTAGGTTATTTCGTCTGCCGGACCAAAACATGAACCTCACCTGTCTCCCACAGCAGCTGAAGTAGAATAATTCAATATATGGATTTGAATCTTGTTGCCGGTCTCCGATTCAATGGTCTGTTTCACTGGAGTTGGGCCGGGCGCCATCAACAAGTGGTCGAACTCCATTGGCCAACTGTCAAACTGCTCCATAAAGCCGGCGTTGGTTTGTCGTTTGGTGCGATGGTAGTGCGCAGTGACGGGCGGATGGGCAGGCGCCAGCAGCAAGCCATGGCCTTCAACAACATTTTTAGTGTCTTCTTTACGGGCTGGCCCAATCATCATTGCCGTACAGCCCGGATTCCGCGGGTTGTGATAAAAATGATTGAAAATTATTGTAAACTCATCGGCGGCGTAAATCTCGGCACTAGTCCCATCCGAACTAGAGTGGAGTGCGCCCAGTGGAACCCCAAAATATTGATCGCTGTCATCTTCTTCCACTGAAATTTACATAAAGTTTATGTTTTAAAAAAAAACCAATGCAAATTAATTCAGCTAAAACTTTTGCACAATTGGGAAAAACAGAATTAGTTTAAAATAATAGAGATATTATATTATACAGAATGCGTATTTGCGATTTAAAAGAATTAGGTTGTAACATGAGTTCGGAGAGTTTTGCATTTTTTTTTATATTACAACGACTTATTTCGTTGTTTGGTGTATCAATGCAGTTAATAAAGCTTTTTTTTTTGCTTTACAAAGCTATTATTAACTTTTTTCTAAAAATAAATTTATTTTATTATTTTTCAGGTTCAAAAATTGAATTCAAAGCTGACAAACAACTGCATTTTCGACACCTGCTTTTGTTCACTTTTTATTGAGGTCAAAAATTAGCTGAAGCGCCGCGGGACATATACAGTGAAGAAGGTGTCGAAGGCGTACTGCACACAAATGGTTTGCAAGGTTTAAAATTGGCGAGTTTGACTTAGATGATACGGCTTGCAGCATTAGGCTTGAAGAATTCGACAAAAAGCGTTTAAAGTCACTTTTGAAAGATAATAGTCGCCAAACAACCCGTAAACTGATTGTAAAAAAAACAAACACCAGTGAAATAACAATGTTCAGTCATTTTGAATTAATTGGTTTTGTCCAAAAAAAACTCGGAGCTTAGAAAAAAATGCAGCTAACTAAAATACTCCTAAAATTCATATTTTAAGCATTATACGTTCAAGCGCATTCACCAGTGGTTGAAACAATTAGTCATGCACTTGAAATCCTCAAAATTAAGCCGCATTTACAATTATTGCAATTTTTTACTCATTTTTTGGCTTGTAAAATTGAAGACGCAAACCAGAAAACGGAGAAAAATTTATTTGCAATGAATTATTTGAAAAAAGGTATTTACCTGACACTGACTCTGTCCTACAAATTAAAGACGTCCCAATTATACCAATTAAAATAAGTTTAAACATTTTTAATTGAATTAAAATTTTGAATTAAAATAATTTTTAAATTATAAAAATTTTTCATCAAAATCGAATAACCGAAAATTTTTCGATTTGGTTAACCTCAAATCAAAAATGTTTTTTATGACTATTTTGCATTTTCATTTTTTCTGCCCTTTCTTATTCTTTTCTTTATCTTTTTCATTATCTTTCTTTGTACTTTCTCTATATATTTTCTTTCTTGTTTCCTTTTATCCCTATTCTTGTTTTTATGCCTTTATTCTGTCCCTTTTCTGTATTACCTTTGTTTTCCATTGAATTTTGCTTCTTCTACTAATTGCTATTGCATTTCTCCTTTACTCATTTATAATTTCTTCTCTTTCTGATTCGTCTTCTTTTAATTTTCTTCCCTTTCCATACCATTTCTTTATGTTTCTGACCTCAAATTTGTGTACTTCCCAATACTTTTTTAACATTGACTTGTCTAACATTTAGATCCGTTTAGTTCTTCCTTTTTTTTTTTAATTCTGAACTTTTTTGACAGTTTCAAATTTTTGTTTTTCTCTATCTCCGTCCTTCATTTTCTTATTGATCATATTCGATTTTCTGGATAAAAGTTTAAAAAAATTAAAAAATTTTTTTTTGTCAGTTATTATTTTAATAAATGTTTAGCGCTTCTTCAATGCATCATATTTCCTTTGCGCAACGCAAAGTAGGTCTTTTAAAAAACATTCCAGTCTTGCCATTACTGTTGTAAGCGTTTTTTTAGTTTTCCACCAAATATTTTTTTGCAAAAAAAAAAATCGCTTATTTATCTTCCGTTAAGGTTATCAACCGTTTACCAACAAATCCAATTATTAAACTGAAAATTTACTTGGGATTTTGCACCCCCATCATGATGCCCCACATTTTTGTTATAAAATTAAAGAAAAAACGAAAATTTTTGTAGTGATTTAGTCGGAGATTAAAAAAGTAAAAAAAAAACTTACTGAATATCAACAATATTGTCATTCGTATAATTAAATGGTTTAACAAAAAGTTTAATTCCAAAAAATGATATGTGGTTAAAGAAAATGCGTAAAATGTAGATAAATTTTACGTAGGCTGCCACGAAGAATGGCTTTTACTTAATGGATACTGTATAAATATAATAATGTTGTAGTACTTTAAAAATACGCTTAATCCTAAGCCTAGTTTAAATCTTACACTTAAGTTTAAACCAACGTCTACATCTTAAACTAAGATTTAGCAAAATCTTTGACTTTTGTCTTAGCCTAGTTCAATGAGTAAATCTAAGCCTAAAACTCAAAACGAAAGTTTAATCCTAAGCCTTTAGTTAAGCCTGAGCTTAAGCTTGAATTTATGTTTAATATCCAGCTTAAGCGTGCGCTAGTATTAAAGTATAAACTTTTAGAAAAATCTATATTAACCCTAATTCCTAAACAGAAACCCCAAAAATGTGTCGTAAGTCTGGTATTATGCTAGAATTTCTTAACCATTTTGATTTGCAAAACTTAACAGAAAAATTTTTATTTTATGCATTAATTCGGCATTATAAATAGTATGATTTGAAGTTATATTTAAAATTTCCAAGCCGGTCGTTTCTCAGAGTTTTTGTTGTTGAAAAGGAATTGGCGGGACGGCGATACACGACGACGATTATCCGAATCAGACCGTGACAGAAACAATCTGAAAATTTTGATTCAAAATTTCAAAAAATGTTTAGTTGGACGTGACGGGAGTAAACAATATTTAATAGTATGACGCAAAAATTGCACCTAATCAAATGTATTAAAAATTGGTCAATTTTGAAAGTCATCATGCTGTATAATATGCTTCAAATTCTCGTTTCAGGACTACACAAAATGAAAATAATAAAAAGTGCCCAATGCGCAAAAAAAAAAAATAAAGTAAATTTTGAAATTTTGTCATAAAACGCTAATTTAATCGTTGAAGCCACAAACAATTTTAAACTTTTATGACTTCCTACTCTTTTTATTTATTTTTATATTTGTTATTTACTTTGTGTTATTGACTTATTATTATTGATTTTTAAACACCAATCTACGTGACTACCTCGGACTCTCTTTTTTTTTTAAATAATCAAATAGTATTTTAGCATGGCTATATACTTGTGTTCAATATATTGGCAGGCTTATATACAATAGCTTAAGGAATATCCTTCTTACTGTTTAACTCCTTTTAAAACACAAAAAAAAACATACCATCTTAGAGTGAGCTTAAAATCACCGCTATTTTTGGTGTAATGAAAAATTGAAAAACAATAATAATTTTTCTTATATGATTGTATTTAAATGAATAATTAAAGTATTAAAAAAAATCCAACAAAAAGGTATAAATTGTTCAATTTGTAGGCTTTTAAACATAATACAGTACACTTTGTGTTATAAAAACAACGACAAAAATGTTCCATTGTGTAAATTTAATATTTTTGAAATTTTTTGCATCAATTTGTCTGTACGTTTTTGCAAGAGCCTCCGCCGGTGGAATTTTGACTTTTATAGCCCTACCCTAAAGGATAGTTGAAGAATACAATTTCAAGACGATCATTCATATGATTTATTTATACGTAAAATTTTGATAAAACCGGCACAAATTTGATATTCCTGCATAATACTCTAGCGGAAAATTTAGAAGGCGTAAAAAACCCACCGGGTTGTGTTTGAGCTTGAGGGCGATGGAATTTGTTCTCCGTCGACAACAACAATGTTTTCTTTGGAAAGACTGCGCTCGCGGAGTTGCGTAAGAGGGCAAGGAGATTTTGCGCGCCGCGGTTTTGACTTGGAGTGGGGAATTTCCGTCGGCACTTTTAGGTACGACTTTTCTTTGCTCGACATATGTGAGACTAGGTTTTTGAAACGGTTCGCCGCCTTTTGGCACATCGCCATGTGCTCGGAGCTGGAGATCATGCTCTTCTAAAAATACAGTTATGAAATTTATGCGTAACCTATAAAAACATATAAAACTGACTGATCGGTCTTTGCGTGCTTTCTCCTCTATCCATTCGTCGGATTCACTGGAATTTTCGGGCGTAGAAGGCAAAAATACGTTGCATTGAATGGCTTCGTCACACCTGTCGCAATTAACGAGCTGAGCGTTTGATTCCTAAAATACAAACTAAATTTTTTAATTATCAAAACTTGTTTGATTTATCAGATAAGTACTGTGCAGCATTTAGGAAGCCAAAGCAAAGTTTCAAGATTAAATATTTATTTGACAGTAAATCTTATTGGGTGAAATCCTGCAAGCAAAATATTAAGGCAGTCATTATTTATTCTTAATAGCTGCTATTAGTTTACTGTACTTGTTCATTGTAAATCCAAAGAAATATCGTGGCAGAACCACACGCATCCAAAAAATAAAATAAATTTACTTCAATATTACGTTTTAAATCTTCGATTTCCTGTCGGAGTAAATCAATCACACTTTCGCCTTTTCGATCGTCTTCAACATTCTCAGTCCGAGTTCCGCCTTCGAAACACTCAGCCTTGCTAAATTAATTTAATTGCACTTTTCTGCATAATAATTACCAGACTCGTCTATTTAATTATTATACCTTTTCAATGCTTCCTCAAGCAGACCAATTCTCTCTATCAGTTCCGATTTGTGATGTTGAATAGATTCGAACGACTTTTTGTGTAGCTTATTTAGCGCTTCAAATTTTTGCTCCGTTACCAACCTTTGTTCTTCTTCATGCTCTCTAAAACAAAAAAGAATTATTTAAAGCAAAATTCAGTTTTAACCTAAGGCATCTGTTTCAAATTTATAACACCAATTAGAATTTGCTTAGCAAAACAGTATGTCTGGCGGCCTTTGAGCCAACTGCTAGATTTACGAAAATTCAACTTGCGTTATACGCAAAAAATTAAGTTTGGCTAAGGCTTAGACTTACGCTACAACTAAGACATAGCTTAACTTTTAAATAAACAATATTGTTACAAATCAACAATTAATGCAACTTGTCTCATAAAAATTGAGTTATGGCAACAGCTCAGCATTTATTTTCAGAGTTTAACCCATTTAAGTTGTGAAACAGGCCGGTAAATGGCCAATTCTCCTCTGCGTCAATATAAAATTGTAGATTTACAGAAAGACAACTGAGTACAGCCATTTGATGGTAAATATCAAATTGCGACAAATATTTTAGCAGCCCGACTAGACTGAGTGATTGGAGCAGGTAAAGGCGCATACCGAACACAACACAAATTTCCCATTTTTCAAAAAGCCAATTCCACAAAGTGACCAGTAATGCAATATGGTTTATCAAAAGTTAACATTCAATAGTCTATTGTTATAATTGTCAAAGAGAATCATTTTTAATCATATTAAATAAGCCAAATATTCTACGCTTAGACGGCGCTCCAATTACCCGACACCAAAACGGCCTGACCTCCCCAAGTGTGCAACAAACAATCTATACCTCATTTTCTGAGAGCAATTTTCTTTATAACCGTTGAATTCCTTTGCAGTCAATTGTAATTTATCGAATAATGCTTGCTTCGACTTCTCCAATTCGGCTAAACGCAACACTGCTTCATTGTAAGCATTTGTCTGTTCTAATTGACTGTCCAATTTTTGTTTCAACTCTTTAACCTAAACGAGCAACAAAATTATGTAAAAGTCTTTACATTTTTTTTTTGAAAACATAAAATGAGTAAAACAGAAGCATTTCATAGTAAAAGTCCTGCTACACCTTACATTCAACGCTGAAGCTGTTATCAAACTTCTTCACCAGTAAAAAAAATGCAAGTACTAACGGGCTGTAGTTTAAAATTTTTGCATTCTTACAATATTTTTTTAAAACAAATTTTGTATTGTGTTTTAACACATTTTTAATATTTATTGTCATCAAAAAAAAATTAAAAAACAAAAGGCCAAATTTTTGTGAAACTCTTTCTATGCCAAATTATTATGGCAAGAATTTTTTTTTCATCTCCACAAATATTGTAAGAAAGCATGGATTACAATAGCAAATGCAGCAATCTGCCGTAATAAACGAGTATTTGAATTTTTTTGACTCACAAAAGCAATTTTTGAGTCACACAGCTCATTTTCTCAGCTAAATGAGTCATTTGAGCCACATAATTTTTTAGGTCATTTGGCCATTTGATTTAACTCAAGGCTCGTGAGTCAGTGGTTGATTCAAAATTTTTAGCTGACTCACGAGTCTTAAGCCATCAGCCTTTTCAAAAGGCTCCGTTCAACATGAGCCTCGAGTTATTGAGTAGACTCAGGCTAAAAGGATCGCGATCCTTTTGAGCCTTTTACCCAGCACTGGTCAAAACCTTACAAATTTGAGAACACCGACAGCTTTTTTCTTACTATTTAATGCTGGGTTTTGTAAGCGCATTAATTAGTTCAGTGCTGCGTTACTGCCATCTCTCTTTCAACGTTTAGAAGTCTATTTTATTAAAATAACAAAAGATATTAACCTCAGAGTTTAATTTTTCTATTTCAATATTGGCTTTGGATTGAACGTCGTGCTTAACCTTTATGCATTGCTCTTCCATCAGTTTTTCGTAGTGTTCTGCAAAGATTACAATGCATTTTTTTAATTTCCAATGAAATGGTTAACCTTTAAATGCTGCTAGGCTATCGTTCATTTCAGCAATTTTTGTTTTATCCTCCTCTAATTGTTTTTGCAAGCGCAACAGCTCCGTAGAGTCACGGTTAGTGTCTCTGTTAATCGTTTGAAAATGTTCCAATTTTTCAAGCAAAATGCGGTTTTCTTCGCCCAATTGCTGCACCTTGGCGCATGCGGAATTTTTCTCGACAATAATTTTGTCGAGACTTTCCTCCAAGACTTTGATCTAAAACAGTATTATGCTCATTTTTCTTAAGATAACATAACATTTATAAAAACGATAATTATTGAGCTGTAAAAGTGTCTAATATGGTGATGGGCAATGACTTAGTAACCCTCTCATTTTTATGTACTATTTTTCTTAGTCTAATGTTAGAAAAATAGCAAATAGTGGCAATAGTGCTTTCATTTGAGCCAAAAATTTTCCTAAGCAGTTTCTTTGTTCAAGCTTCTACAGTAACCTAGGCGGTCAACAAAAAGTTTGGAATCAAAAAGGTAATTTTAGTGTCCTTGTAGATTAAGCTTTATTGTTTTAAAGATTTTACTCATCTAAGACTCAAATAAAAACTCTAATATGCAGTTAAGAGGGTTACTGAGTCCCATTGTGTGAGTCCCAGTCCCACCCATTACACTCTTTTCTATATTTACCTATTGTGCTGTTTTTGTCTGTATGCTTGTATGGCACAAAAATTATTAATTTTAAAAAGCAAAAAAGCAAAAAAGCAAAAAGCAAAAAGCAAAAATTTCTTATTTTTAAAAAAAAGAAAAAAAATTATAAAAAAAAAAGAAAAGCGTAGCATTAGTATTGATGAAAGTTATTAATTTGTTTTGGACAATTAATGAGATTGCTGTATACTTTTTAAATTTATTGTGCCAAAAATGAGATAATCTTCAATCAAATAAAATGAATAAAATAATCAATGGGATTATTTTTTTAATGCTAAACCATCATTATAACCAAACTCGCTTTTCCTAGTATACTTATTCATTAGTATACCTTGTTCATTAGCACCTGGTAATCGGTGTTGGGGCTTTCTATTGAGCTGCTCTCTTCTGTTCTAGAACATTTCTCACCATGTTTTCTTTGACTGACTAATTCATCAGAACTGTCAATCGGCTCTTCAGTCGTTTTGTTGGGCGCTGAAAAAGCAGCTAATTGATTTTTGATTCGTTCATCATTTATCGCCTCATATGCCTGAACGCTGGTCGATTGTCCAGCAATGGCAGAAACAGTTCCAGTATGCAACAAAACTTTTCGTTTGACAACATCAATAGCTTTCATCAACTCCAATATGCCTTGCAAGGAAGATTCGCCATCATTCATATTCTAAAAAAAATATTTGATAATTACTCAATTTGGAAATGTTTTTTAAAAATATGTCTACGGTTTCAAAAAGAAACTTCATTTTTTGAGCACAGCTAAATGAAATACCAAAAATATGACTCGGCTCATTTTTTTTTTATGTCAAAGGCATTACTAAAATAGTAAACACGCAACAATTTACGGTAATGTCAATTTGCAAATGTCGATTTACGACACTTTACATTTGGGAAAGTCAACCCGCATTTAATTTGATTGTTGCCACTTTAAAGTGTCGAAAATCTGAATATTCGGGCTGACAATTGTCGAGTTACCCAATTGCATCTTAGTAGGAATGCTACAAAAAAAACACGCATGATACCTGTTTTTCCTCTAATTGACTGCGCAGTCCATACACCTCTTCTTCCAGAACGCCTTTTTCAGAACGCAAAGAATCAATTTCTTCCCATAAGCGCTATAATTGTAAAATTTAATGACTTTTACTTTTTTTTAATATAAAGCGCAAATTCTATTTTTTTTGATTATTAATGCTCAATGTTGAGCCTTAAGCTTAGCAATACCCTTTTTCTGTGTGACACAAATATTTAATAATAGTTTATTATTTCATTTTTTATTGTTTTTGTCTTGACACTACAATTTTCGTTCTATTGTATACAGAATGTACAAAAAGTCTTTGGACAAATTTGTTATCAGACTTTTTCTTTAATTTTCCTGCATTTTGTAAATTTCTAATATAGTCTATCTTGTGAAATTTTCTACATACTGTATCTTTTCATTTTTCATTTTCAATTTCATATTTTTAGTTCTGCGCGTTCCGCGCGGAATACTTTCGACTTTTTAAAAAAGTACAAAATTGATTTCTGGGACAAATTTTTATGGCCTTCTAATTCACCTGATTAAAATCCCAATTTGAATAATAATTTTCCTACTTAAATTCACTTATTTCCTTTTCAGAGAACGAGGAAGAGAACAAAAAGTCGGCGAAGATACACTCAATGTACGTAAGAAAGGTGTCCGCTATTCAAGACCAATTTGTTAAAGCGCTTCAAATTCACCTCAGCCAGTGTGAGAATGGACCGCATAGTCAATTTTGGAGCGAAAAGCCTGCTTTATAAACCATTATTCCATAGACAGTCTGAAAACGTCTTTGCAGCGAGAGTGGCCCAAAATCTCAAACAAACAACTATCGACCATTGTAAAAAAATTTCGCAAACGTTTGAGGGGCTTGCGTGTCGTCTAAAGGCGGTCATTTTGAACATCAGACGACATGAATTTGTAGAGAATTTAATTCTCTTTTATTTTATGAATAATACGTTAAAATTGTTTTTTAATAAAAAAAGTTTTTAATATAATATAATATAACTGTCCAAGAACTTTCTGGTCAGCCTGTATGCATCAAAACTAGGTTTTTATTTGATCTGAAAAGGTCGAACCACTGAACACATCTTTTAAATTGTAAGTTTTCAGTTATTATTATTGTTTTGTTATGTTTAAAGTGGTTTGTTAAAAATTCGATATCCACAAGCATACAAATACAGCATAGTTTATGTATTAGGTGTGCAAGTTGATTTCCGCGGTTTTGTTAAGCTTTATCTTGTTTTAATAAATAAAATTTTTGGTTAAAGAATCTTTTTCTATTATTTTTGCCGTAGTGTTAGCTTTCTATTACATATATTATACTTTTGATATAATCCCATAATTTAATACCCCATACTTTAATTTTAGCTTTAAACATTTTGTGTCGGAAAAACGCCATTTCCGGTAAGCATTTCTTTTTTATTTCATCTCAACAAGAAAGCTACCGACGCCCACCAAATGCTTACTCGTGGAGAGCTTCAAAAATGGCTCGATGAATGGAGTCTCCAAAACAGAAATTTTTTTTTATAATGGAATCCATAAATTGCCCAAACTTTAGGAAAATTTTGTAATTAACGATGGAATATTATTTTTAATAAATGCGTTGATTTAATTTATGAAGTTTCACTCAGTAAAAAAAACTCGAAAATTAACTTACACACCTAATATAAAGACATTACATATTGATTTGTTTGGAGCATTTGAAAAACATTTACCACATTTTGTGGACCACACATATCGCCATGGTCGATGTGCTCCCGCAATGCATTATACTGATCCTCCAGCTCGTTCAATTTTGTTGAAAATTCCTTTTTAATCATGTCCTCGCGTTCTTCTGCCTGCAGTCGTTCCTGTTCCAACAACTTTTCATAATGCTCTTTGGTAGTCTCTTTTTCTTTGGTCACGGATTCCAATACCTAAACAAACATTTCCTGCATTGGCTTTTTAAGGGTCGTATAGTGACTTAGATTTGACTATTATACAGTACGATACAATAAAAGTAGTATTTTTGCAACATTTTTTATTTACTCCTGCTTTTATTCGCATTGTATAAATAAAGTTGACTATGTACTATGTCTATTTGTTAGACACTAAAAAAATTGAGCAATAGCAAAGTATTTCCAATTTCTCAGTTAGAAAATTTTGCAAATTATGAACTCGCGACAGTCAACTCGCAAATTTTTCTTTTTTAAATATCGATATGCGGCACTTTTAAGTCACAATTTTTAACTAACGATAAATAGCAATTTATTGCATTAACTTGCAATAAGTCAATTTCAATACTTCAAAGCGTCGCAAATCGATTTTGAAAGTTTAAAATTTTGCGAGTTCATTGGCGCAAGTTTACATTTTTTTATTTACAAACAATAAAATTCATATTTTTCTAAAGAAAATTCCACCGTAATAAACTGTAATGAATACCTTAAATTTTTGTTGCGGTGCATCTGTTTTCATTCTTCCCCCTTTAAAATATTATATGTCAGCTATTTTTTTTTAAATTAGCCGCGATTTTTATGACAACAAAAGATATAATATTGAGAAATGATGACGCGCTTATGAAATTGCATTCTGATGTTGCGAATCAAAACATTTAAAAAGAAAATTTCCATCATTATCAATGAGTTCTTATCAAGAAGCAAAATCTGTCTGAGTAGTCAAGTGGCTACAAAGCCTTTAAAATTGCCATTCCGCTTTAGCTTCAATACCCACTATTTTAATGGAATTCTGTACTACGTCATCCCTTCTTCTTTTTTTTCTATTTATTGTTGCAGGATATTAAATATTAAAAAAATTTGGTATGCATAATAATACCTTCTATTGTTGCAAGCATTAAAAAAGAACTCATCATTATCAAATATCAACGATAATTTCGAAAGCAATACAGTGTGTCTAGGATAGCCATAGTGGTTTAGAAGGACACTAAACCGCCATTCCGTTTTGGGTTCACAAAGAAAATAAGCACTGCATCTCCTTTTCCTGTACAGTACTGATTTGACAATTAAAGTGTGTTAAAGGTTTTAATGTATTTACAAAAATTATACATACCGCTTCCAAAGCCTGCACTTGCGAATTGTGCAAATGAGTTTGATTATCGCTTTGACCCTGTAGATTATCTCGTTCCATTTCCAAAAATTCGACCTTGTTCTTTAACCCTTTGACTTCGATCTGCAATTCTTTTATGGTCATTTCCAGTTTGGAGCGCGCTGTTTCTGCAGCGCTAAGCAATTTGGATTTGCGGGAAAGCTCAGCTTTTTGATCATTGTATTCTTTGCGGACTTCCTCCAAATCCAATTTGGCTTCTTTCAACTTCTTCAACGCTTCATTTG
This sequence comes from Drosophila nigritarsus, assembly GCA_035044305.1. NCBI lineage: Eukaryota > Metazoa > Arthropoda > Insecta > Diptera > Drosophilidae > Drosophila > Drosophila nigritarsus. The sequence goes on along the minus strand of JAWNMF010000541.1, from coordinate 85,356 downwards.
TTTCGTTGCGCGCAATCGAAAGCTAAAATTAATTTACGTTAAAATAATAACCTTTCCATTTAAAGGCTTTGGTTAAACCTTTAAGCTTCTGATTTCGAAATAGACGTATTTTACTTTACATACTCAGAAGGTTAATTGTAGCCATTATTGACTCTATAATTTGAAACTTTTAAACTCAATGGAATGAATCAATTATTATGCCGTGGGAAGGTTAAGCGTAAAGTTGGACATCTAACAAGCTTTTAATACTAAAACTAACCTGCTTGGAAATTTCTTGAACTTCTAGCTCCTTTTTGTGCAGCTTTTGTTCAAGCAATGCCACTTCGTTCTTGCAATTGTTCATTTCATCCTTGCTGACTTTTGCCTGATGTTGTATTTCTAATAGGCGGTCGTGAAATTCATCTTGCCTAAAAAAATTCATGTCCTAGTGCCGTCCGTTTTTTATTGCTGGAGGCCAAAGATTTAGAGATTATTAGTGTTTATAAAGTCATTACCTGGCAGCTAGCTCGTCTTTCAATGCCTCTTCGTGATCCCTTAGCGCTTCCAGCTCGCGCATATAAAGCATTTTGGCGACCGTCAACTCCGTTTCATAAAGACTTTGTGCCCGACGCAATTTCATATCAAATGTCTCGCCCAGTCGCTCTTTCTCAGTTCTTAGGCTTTTACGCTCTTCTTCCAGGCGTTGAATTTCAATTATGTATCTGCAAACGTAATTTTTTAGTTATTGTTTAACGGATGCTTTTTATTATAGATCTTTTTTAACAAACTTTTGCTCCAAATTCAACAATTGCGATTCGGAGAAGCGCTGCTCCAATACTTGAATTTCTTTTTGGTGTTCCTGTCGGAGCTTATCCAAAGCCTGCTCTTTTTCGCGCTCAAATTGTTCCTGTAATCAAGGTGAAATTTTTCACACAAATGACAAACATTTCATAAAGTAAAAGTACTGCAAGTGTGTCATATCATATTGCCACGCTGGTTGAGCGGACAATAAAACGCACAAAGGCCGCAAACTAAAGGGCGTAAATTAAAAAAAAATAATATAGCGTGATAAATCATAATTTCGTATATATTTATGTTGTGGACTGTTTTCATGTCCAAAATTTAGAGAAAAAAATTATTACACTAATTTTTATTTCGAAAATTTGACATTTTTGTGCTAACGCTTTCACGTTGTAAGCTTAGCACTTTTATAACGTTTGTAAGCATAACTAAGGTTATGTTTAATTACAATGTATTTCAACGAGCGAAGGGCAGTTGTTTCAAAAAATATACAAACAATTGATTACGACAATCTTCATTGTAAAACAAATAACTTTTTGGAAATCTAGTAATCCGTAATTGACGAAAATACAAACTTGCAAGGCTTGGAAGCTCTTCATTCGCGTCTCAAAATCCTTTTTAGCGCCGAGCACTTCTTCGCTCAATGAAATAATTTTGTTCGAATATTCGGCTTCCAGTTTGCGTTCGCGTTCGGCAACACGCTCGCGGTACTCGCTGAACGTTCCCATGACATTATATTTTTGTCTCTCGTATTCGGCAACAGTCTCTTCCAAAGCTTGAATCTTTTGGCGTAGTTCAGATTCGCGTCCTCTTGGCACACCTCCTAAACCAATAAATTAAATCTGCAATAATTGGATTACTATACTCGATTTTTAATAACTCAAACCTGAGCTTGAAGATATAACAGCCTTGAGCATTGTCAACAGTTTTGTGCTATCTTCGGCAAAATCCGACACATTGTCGGGCCGAGGCGGTACAGGCGAGTGCAGTGGCGAAGCGTACGGACTTGAGATGGCATTAGCGGCGGCGACAGCAGCTACCGCCGACGCAGCTGCCGCTATCGAATTTGTGGCCGGTGACAACGATTTGGCATTACTACTGGAGAAAATGGGAGTCAAATGTCCACTGGGCGTCGATGAGTTGAGTCGATGACTTGGTTTAGTTGCTGTAGATAATAGGTTTGGTGTTTCGGCTGGCGGTGCAGGCCAAGCCGCAATATCAGGTCGAGAGTCGTGTCCTATCGCCGGCATATGGCTCGAACAAGAATCGCCAAAAGGTGGCTCAACCGTTAGTGTTATTTCAGTCCTAAATAAATTAATTGTTACAGAAGTTGCATTATGCAATCGGCTATGACCGATGAAAAAAAAATACTTTTGACGTGAGCGCGGTCTGGGGGACCGACTGTTGTGTAGGCGCGGTGAATGTCTTTCGTATGCGTTAGCGGTGGCCTGCAGCGCATACGAACTCAATGAGCGGAAAAACGTTAACTCCTCCAGTTCATTAGCAAAACAATTATTCTGCTAAAAACAAATTTATGGAATTTGAAGACAAAAAATACAACTGCCATCGCCTTGCTTGATTGCTTATTTAACACAAATGTTTGGCATGACATAGAATTAAACTTTTATTGGTCTAACACATGTAAAATTGCAGATCAAACTATATAAATTAAAACGCTTAAATAATAAAACAATAAAGCAAATTTAAAAAAATGGATAACAAACGTAGATTTCCCGGTTTTGGCTACGGCAGTCAAAAAAGTTTGCAAATGCATCCTATAGCTTTAAAAGATAATGTTAATCCTCGAAAAACATTTTTTATTTTGTAAAGCGCTATATTTCTATATGAAATATATAGTTTTTAAACAAATTATAGTTCACAGAAGGGAAAGCAGTCAACATTTATTAAAAGTACAATTAGTCTGAAAAACATAAAAAAAAATATTCGGCTAAACTTAAGGCCATCACCGAATATACTAAATTCGTCATCACAGAGTATTTCAATGGTGCTGGGAACGATAAAAACAATGTAAACGGATTTAGTGGATTCGGTGGTGACCGAATTCTTAAGTTATTACAAATATTCCTAAATCACAAAGCTAGAGGAAAAAAGCTGAAAACACGCGTAAAATGTTTTCCAAATTAAAATAATTGAAAGAAAAACTATTTTGATTCAGCCAATTAGCAAAAGTTGGCATAATCCAACAAAGCCATAAAGACATTTGTTCTCTTTGCGGACCCAAAAATACTTTAATGTACAATGCAAATTGATTAACCTTTTTGCCATCGGCGCTGTTGTTGGTCGGATAGCAGGAAGAAGAAGGAGAATACATTTCCGGTCGTGTGAGAATAATTATTTGCAAGCTGTTTGGAGCAAATAAAATTGAAAAGTGTTTTCACATTTAGCTTAAAAATAGATGTAATATATAAATTTATCGTATCGGACAAACGATTATAATTTTTGGCTGTTTAGCACTAAATATATATATGTATAAATAAGTTTGATATTGACCAGTTAACATTTGATTTTCAATAGCAAAACGAAATGATAATGTCATTTGCGGCAAAACTATAATTTATAATTTTGAGAACAACACACATAAACAGAGATTAAAAGGTGTATTGCAATCTTAGTCGTCAGAAATTGTCTCAGCCTTGCAAGAAAAAAAAAATGTTGCAATAACAGGTGGGAAGTAATGGGCAGAGAAAAAAGAGAACAGGCCATTTCTGGTAAGTTCTATTTGTTTTTGACAACAAGTTATTTAACAACAAAATGAACTCGTTGAATATACAGAAATGCATCCAGATTGAACTTTACTAGAAGACACCAAGACCAAAATTGGCTGATCTTAAGTTGTTTTTTTTGAAGTTGATCTATTGCTCAAATTCAAATAAATAAACCAAAATGTTTTGCATATCCACAAAATCAAAGAGCAAACTGACAAAACAAATCTTTTATTACGCAAAGAAAATTTGCAGGGAAAGTTTTTTAATTATAAAATGCAAATAATGAAACAACCAATTGTGAGGTATAAAGGGGGAAAAGCCCAAACTGTCGATAAGGCTGCAGCATAGAATACATAAAAGCGTAAAGCACAAATATTGTATTTTCTCCAATAAAAACTCCCCTACCAATAGAAACTTTTTTTTCTATTGTTTAAGTAAATGGTAGCCCCCTATTTCAAGAGAAGTTCCCTCTTTTGAAATGACCAAAAGCTAGAAGCCCTGCGGCTTTTATTAGAGGAAATGCGTTCATTTTAAATGATCAAAACCGATATGACTAATGAACAATATTGATCAGTCATGTCACTGCATTTTCAGTGCTTGAAACTGATTAACAAACTGTTATTTCCGTGGTGAGGGGACTAACAAAGCTGTAGTATTTTATTGAGTGATATTGACACACCTCAATAAACAGCACAAATCTTTATTACAGTTAATATAACCAAATAGAACAACAAAGCTAATAAACCGGAGAGGCACGAACAACAATGGCATCAAAACATAAATCAAGAGCAAACCAATCCCAAAAAACATTAGAGTTGCAACAATAATAAATACGCAATCGCAACATGCAAATCGCGTTAGAGACAAATTAGAATTTAAAAAAGTGCAAATTCACTCAGCCACAACACAAACTTTAGTCAGCTTTTAACGCGAATCAGTTTTTGCATTTGTTTTATTAGTAGTTCCAACATTTTTTTTAATACTAACCGTAGGGCTAATTGATAGCATTTTCATTTAACATCAGGAATTTTTTCTCGGTTGAAATAATTTTTTAAAGAATATTAAGTCGCCTTTTAAATTTTGATGGAGAACCGGCGAGGAGAAGTTCAGTCTGTCACTTATATATTTTTGGTGTTCAAAAGAAATAAAAATCAATTTTCAGAAAGGAAAGGTAGCTAAAAAATGTTTTATCAAATGAGCTGTCCAATCTCTCTTTTTTTTGTTAAAGCATATAATTTCTGCATTTCCATTTCTCAATTACGATTTGATTAACAGCACAATTGCTCAATAATTTCTTTTCTTTTTTATGGTTTGTAAGCTAAAGTGATAAAAACTGACGTTTTTATAAATCTTTAGTGCTTGATTTAAGTGGTATTAATGGATATTATTATGTTTTTAAAGATTATACAATGCATAATTTTACTGAATAACATCACTTGCTCAGCCAGAAAATAAACACTTTTCATTATAGCATTAAAACGTATCCCGAATAACATTTATGTTTTTTGAAATGTTTTTGTTTTATTTATGGTAAAAAAAATATTTGAAAGATTTTCTCAAAAATATGACACTCATTTTAAGCTCACTTGCAATTAGATCTTAGCTTAGGGTTAGGCTTATGCTTAGACTTATGTTTAAGCTTATATTTAGGCTTTTATCTAAGACTACGTTGACCTAAGTTTATGCTTAGACTTGGGTTTAGACAAATTTTTTAGCTTAAACTTAGTGTTCAATTTAGTCTAGAGTTGTAGCTCAAACTTACGCTTTCAATTTACTGCTTTAAAGTAGAAGTTTATGACTATAATGATCTTTCATCGAAAAGTCTGTGGAACACCAAATCCGTATTATAGAATGTTAATAGCATAATTCACGAAAGTGTCAATGTCAAATCTTATTATCACGACCAGCTTTAAAAATAATTATAAATCAATTTTTAAATATAAGTTGCAATAATTTTGACAAAACTAAATTTCAAGTTTGCCACTCACAAAATTTTGTTCGAGCTGCCATGCGACAACCGTTATCAAAAATAGTTTTCTCATTTAAATTAGCGTCAAAAGCGTGATTTTTGCTCCCGTATGCAAAGTTTCAATTTTTGATTTTTGGGCAAGTCAAATTATTTTATTGGCTCAAATTTTTGGTTGTTTTTTTTTAGTTTTTCGTTTTTGTTGTGCATCGAGCGGTCCATTCCATATTTTGTTCAATAAAATTTTGTAGGAATACTAAAGGCACAACACAAATCAAATAATTACACGCCACATATTTTAGGCCTACATGATACAATTTTGTTATTGATATTATTTTTATTAGTTTTTATAACTCGCTTTATTTTATTTTTATTATGACATTGTGGTCAAAGTTAATATACTTGAGATTTTGTAATTTACATACCTACAGCCAAATGTGCGTAACGACCACAAGGAAATCAGCTAGTGTTAACCATAAATTGTTTGAATTTAATTTTGTTTTGAATTTTAGTATTTAAAAATGCATCCATTTGGCCTTTAGATGATGTCCGTTTTACTGCCGAAGCGCATAATTTCACGTTTTGTGATTGCCCACACTCAACCAAATGATATTGAAAAGCACAATACGCTTTTGGCAATCCCAAAACGATACGGGGGTAAACATTGCATAAACGACATGGATCAAGGGCAGACAGAAGTTAATTTGAACAAAAATCAGAATTTACGCTTGTTAAGTCAAAAATATGGGCTAACAACTCAAAACGTTGAAGAGTGTGCCCAATGAATCGTTTAAACGCAAATTAATGGCAATATCATATCAAACATTGTTCATTGAATACTTTGTCAACCGCAAAGTCGAAGCAAGCCTCGTTGACGGTAAAGGTGTTTCGTTCTGGAATCAAATCCACTGCTTGTTTTTAAAAAGGCTGACCTAGTACTTAGTGGAGAAAACTTTTAATAAATAATTCACCAAATTGCAAATCTATAACAAATTTGTAAATACAAGAACAATAATCTAATAGCAATAATAATTAAAATACAAAAAATTATATATCTCGATGCAAAAACTGTTAACGATGGGATCATCGCAATATACAGATTGCATGAAACGGCCCTTCCGTGCAGAAAAACATTTACGTTACATTCAGTTGAATAATAGTGATTATAATAGTCTTACAAATCAAAAAATTTGGTTTTTGAGATTTTTGTTTTCGTTCGAGAATTGCGTTTCTCTATATTTCAACAAAAAAAAACTTAAAACAAAACACTTTAACAATGAGCTTTTTAATATCTTGTTAGAAAAAAAAATGAGAATTTTTTTTTATATTCAAATTTGGCGACATAACGCCAAAATTCAAAACAACAACAAAAAATAAAAAATTAGAATTTTGTTTGAAATTTTTTTATTGTATTGGCTTATTAGCCATAACAAAGTCCATGCATCGTTACAATGTTAGATGCATATTTTAGAAAATACATTCATCATCAAAACCTGCTATTATTGCAATATTTTGTCAGTAGCGTGTTAATACGGTTGAAGCTTTTATAAGGTGGCCATATGAGACACAACACGGAGAGTGAGAATTGGTAAACAAACAATATGAAAAGTAGCCATCAGCTTCTTTAATTATAACGCAGTCATGTATAGCGTGACACTGCAATTGGCTGGAAAGAAGGGTACAGCCTATGTATATGAGATGTGAGTCTTTTTGGACTACTTTATTAAACATTATCATCCTGGCAAATGCTCCAATAAACAAGACACCTCAAAATTAATTACGATCCTTTGCTATGTTATGAGCGCAAAAAATACTCAAATGTTAACTGGTTTTGGTTTGGAGAAATTTTATGAAAATAAAAAAAGGCGCTAAGCCGCTGCTTTTTAACATCCTATTGTAGTGGAGCACTTTGTTTAGAACCTGTATCCATATTACGTGATGTGTGGTAACACAATAGTATCGTTAACTAGAAAGGTCTGTAGTTTAAATCAAAATAATTATTTTAACCGATTTATAATCTGAATTATTTTTTTACCAAAAGATAATCGCTAGAGCCATATTTTACCCTAACTTTATTTTAAATCAATACAGAAAATAATACATATTCAGGATGCATTTTTCTTAAATCACAATTAGCCAATCATTTAACAATTGCAAATGAAAAAATGCAAAAGCTACCGTATTTTAAATGAATTAAAGGACAATGGGCACTTATTCACTTCCCCCCTCCCCCCCAAATATACGCATCAGTTCATATATATGCATACAAATATGTATGAGAATCAAAAAAAAATTCAAAGAGACAGAAAAAAATTTAAAGCGAGAAAAAACACTGTGCATTTATTTTTCTCCGTTTTTAATTATTTTTGGTTTTTCAAACCCAGCGCAAAAAAAAGGAAAAAAATTTTTCAAAGGTAAAAATTCATTTTTCAAAAGTATAAATTCGGTAACGCATTTGATTTGGAACACGTGAACAAAAAAAATGAACGCCCCACGTTGCAGCACCTGATTTTCGTAATTTCTCTACTTTTACCAGGCTAAAATTTAAGTTTATTGTTTATCTTTGAAAGCTCTTCACCAGGAACTCTGAGCTGCTTGATAAACAAAAATAGTCTCTTACAAACGTTCTACTTTTTTACAAAACACTCCAAAAATAATTTTTAGCTATTTCACATACTTTTTTGACAAGTAACCACTGCATAATAAATTGAGATAAAAAAAGGCAACATTTTTACCATTAGCAAGAAAGCAAAAACTGAGACTGTGTGCAGGCAAAAAAATAGAGAAGGCAACGGGCGCAGGCGAAAAAAGGTGCAGGTTAATTTTTATATCTTTAAATTATTTTGTGAATGTTAAATTATTGAACGTTTTCTTCTTTACTTCATCTTTGTTTCCGCAAAAAAGTCGATAAATAATTTAAAAAAACAATAAAAATTCAAATAAGAGCATAATATTCATTTTTTCGAAAACGCTATATTGTAGTTTCTCCATGTTGATGTATCTCGGGTACAAATAACTGTTGCATACTCATCAAATTTTATTCTATCGCCTGTTATTGGATCCAAGTACTGTGTATTATTTACACGTTGGTTGAAGCGAAAGAATCGCTGTAATAATTAAAAAAAATGTAAATGATTCATCAATATTGTAACGCTAACATAAATTTTTGGATTAGCAATTAAAACAATTTATACTAAAATCAATAATCAAAAGCCTTGGGTACGTTTCACTACAGGACGTTTGACCATGAGACTTTTCACCCCACCCTCCTTTTTCATCCATCCTATACCCAAAAAACGTAGATTAAACATTATTAACCGATAACACTACAAAGTAAAATAATAAGGATTCAAGTCTTTGAAAATGTAAGACATCAAAAACGCAGGTAAATTTTTGAAAAAAAATTAAAGCATTAAAATGTGTAAAAAAAGAATGTTAGACCAAAATGAGTTAATTCAAATACCTGTTCAAGTATACCTCTATTTAGCAAATATTGAATTGCATACGTCACATATGCTTTATCTTCCAAAAACAAAGTATATATAAAACGGTTGCGGACATCGATAAAAAACTAAAAAATACAAATTTTTAAAGACAAGGTTAAAAAATGTAGCAACCCAATAAAAATTGTTTTAACTATAGTTAAAAAAATAACTTTTTAAAAACAGCTGTTAAAAGAATTCTTAACCCTAGTAACCTTTATAAATATTTAATACAATGATTACTTTTCCATTTCCTTCAAACATAATGCCGTTCGTCCACACATTTGGAGATGCTTTCATTTCAAGTTGAAATAATTTAGCTCGTATCATAGACGTAATCGCAAAATTTACTTGTAATGTATTTTTAAACTTGCTGATTTTAGTGGAAAACATATAATCTTCATATTCTATTTCCTGCGACATTGTAATCTAATTAAAAAAAAATTATTTGGTATTTGACCTCACAAAAAAACAACAAAATGAATAGTTTGTATTTCTAAAAATCAAAAATTGAAATTTTAGAAAACTTGTCCCGAAAAAATCGAAGCACGCAACGTCAACAAGTGATAATAAACAAGAGCATTTGTTCTTTCATATACAATTCAACAGACAATTGATCTTTTGAGCGTATGCTTTCCTCGACGTTCTTTAAAAAAAAAACTAAATTTTTGGACCTTTTTGAAGCTTTGAAATTTTTAAACCTGTTCTCTAAATTAATTTTGTCTTTGAATTCTTCTGGTTTGGTTTGCTTTGCAATAAAAAGCTTTCTTTGTACGACCGATTATGTTTAAAACGAACTCAGTCTGACGGCACTTAATTCTCTCTTGTCATCTGAAGTTAGTCAGTCACCTTTGCAATTTTTCTTTTCGTAAAAATCAAGCACAATCTTTGTTCACGCCACGCTAGCCAAGCACGATGATTTTTTTTTCAATTTACTTGACTGAATTATCATATAGTTTTCTGGCCGAAGAGACTGACAATAACGCAAGTTGTTTAAGACAAAGCGTTGCGTCTTCAATATAATTTTTTATTCCCTTGACTAACAGCAATATTTATTTATTTTTTTGCTTTGTAACAAACCTTTTTAGTGCAGCCATTTTTTTGGTAAATATAAAAAAGTCGTTCTAAAATTGTATAAAGAGCTTTTTAAAGCAAAAGAAAAGAAAATTACAAAAATAGATAATCGATTTAAGCTTAAACGTTTTTACAGAAAAATCGAAGTGCTGCTGTACGATATTTGGGTTCTGTGATACTAACATTCAAAATCCAACGACCATACATTTCATTGGGGATGAGAAGTTGTGAAATGCATAAATTTAGAACAGTACATGGAATAAATTTTAATTGGACTTGACTTGAAGGTGATTTAGATGACCCAACAGGCACGAACACACTGCGTTTATAACAAAGAAATGTCTAAAATTTTATAAGTTTTTTTTCTTATTTTGACAACAAAGAAAGTATGAATTCTAAAAAAGTATTAATACAGTTTAATTTTAACAAGAACTTTTAATACATTTTATGCTACATATAAAAGCAAAACTTTGAAATGTCGAAGGTTTTCAAATTGTTTTGACTTTATGGTTTTGCAATAAAACTTTTTTTAAAAACCCTTTAAAAATAATTTCTGTTAAATGAATTTATAAAAATTTTCTTGTCTTTTTTTAGAACTTCCGAAATGAGTACAGAGCATTCTGATAGTTACTGAATAATTTTGAATTATTATCAGCAAAAAAAACAAAATTAAGAATGCTTTCTCTTTGTGAGGGGTATGTAATCGTTCAGTTATAATTATTTAACCATCCATACCTAACATTACATACAGAAAAATGTTTTTCCCATTTACAAAAAAAAATTATTCTGAAAACTTTACCAATATAAGTTCGTCGCTTATATTTGATGGCGAAATTTCAAACATTTCTAATTCACTCCGATTGGACTCAAATATTTTGATTTGAATTTTGTTGCCCAAAAATTTAGCCGTAATCTTAAAGTTTAAATAAGTGGTGACATAAGTTTACATAAAAATTCTGACTTACATTCTTTGCAAGACCATCACGAAAATTTATTATAGCTGGGACATTTAAAATAATATCAAAGTTAGCATCCAAAAAAATGTAAGCATTTGGCCATATAATTTTGAAACGAAACATAAAATGATTACTTTTTGTCATTAAAATTGACATTTCCATTGCTACTGTTGGTGCTAATTTTTCATCGACGACATGTTCTGTTTAACATTTACATAGTAAAGTTACTCTAGCATAAACACAAATATTTTGTAAAATACTTACCAAAAGCCTTAAACGTATCAACAAAAGCCTTATTGTCGGTATTTTTATAATCGAGAACCCATTCTCCCAAATACTGCTTTGGAATTTCATTAGATCTAACGCAAGTTATTATTGCACAAATCAAAATACACAATAAAATACAAACGATTTTTGACATAGTTTTAAAATAGTTAAACTACGAAGAAAGAAGGTTATATAAAATAACTACTATGATGATTGAAGGCAATTAATGAATGCTTTTATATGCCTCTTAAAAATTATGAACTTTCAAAATAATATTTACTGCTAGTATTTTTTCTCACTTATCTTTACTCATTATGTAATTTTATAGTTAGAATGCACATTTTTGATTAACTTTTGCTTCGAAAATTCATTTTTTTTTAATTTCTGTTCCGCATAAGTTCTAAAAAATTTTGTTTTGCAAAATGATTTCTAATTTAAATTATTGCTCAAGTCTCAACACTGCAGACATACCACACGATTCATGTTATTTGCATTACCTTAAAGGACGTATTGAAACGCCTTTAAAATTTTTGCTAAAGAAATCTGCTGCAAAAAAATACAAACCGAGAAATTTTGTTTTGACAATTTTCCTTGGCTGTTACATATACATATTAATATTTAAATTCGCGCCTTTAATCTCGTTATTCTTTCTTTTTTTAGGATTTTCTTTTGTTTAAATGATTCTTATTCTATTTTAAAGAACTTTCTAGAACTTTAGTAAAATAGTATTTAAGCGGGTAATTATTCGTTGATTGTACAAATCTTAATAATAAATTGTTGTACTTATAATTCTCTCAAATATAATGGCACAACATTGGCAAATCCCATTATTTTTTTTACCTTAATATAAAAAACCTAAATTTCAAGAACTAATTTTCAAGGAAAATTATAATTAGGTTTTGTATTTTTATAGCCTGCACACGTTTTACATTAGGAAAGGATGAAGGATTAATTGTTGTATACAGACAGCATTTGTAAAACAAACTAAGACAAAAAACACCTGTTTAATTTCCAAATAGCATAAATTGAACTCTTTTACACTTCAAAACTAATGCACAAACTATTTATATACTATTGATTTGTGTTTTTGGCTACTGAAGTTTTGGATGCAATTGCAACGACAATGCTTCGATTCTTGGAACCAATATGTAATTTCTTAAAGATTATGTGCCGAATGTCCGAGCTGGCAAGCAGCAGAAGCCACGAAGGCGCTGCGATTGTGCACAAATCACTCATTATGCCAACAAAACAGTATAGTATAATGAAGGTGACCGGGTTGCTCGAGTTTGACATAAAAAACTGAAAAAATATGTTAAAATGTGTGAAACCTTTAAAATCTTAAAAATTCCGTTTTTGAGATTTGAAATAAAATTAACAACCTCGTTACACTTAATAACGATAAATACCCAGTAATGATTATAAGTACAGTTAGACAAGTAGTATATTTAATTCAAATTCTAATCCAAGTTTTAATTATGTAAAAGCTAATCTCAATTCAAGTAAATAAGCTTGTTTCACACAATGCTAAAACAGATATTTGTGTGCCGTTTTAATTTGAAATTTTTAAAAATTGACAAATTGCTTTATTAATAAGCAAAAAAAAAGTTTAATGCGTTTGAGCTAAAAATATTGTCATACTGTGCCACTTTTTTCAGTTGAAAATTAAATAACTCAATATGAGTAACACACTTGAACCGTTTGAATTGTGATAGGTAAAAAATCTTTGTTATTTTTTGCACTGTTGTTTACTTCTTGTTAAGAGTTTTTTTTAATAAGCACTACTCACAAAGTAATTGAATCAATGAATTACAATATTACCATACAGGCAAAACAGTTGCAGCTATGAATTATTCATTATTCGCCTCCATTGAGGAGAATTCATTTTCAAACGTTTTATGACTGTGTTATGCTGTAGAATTCAATTAGCTGAATCACAAAGAGTCACTCAGCAATTTCTTTGTTATACATTCAAAGGATCACGACGCTTCTCCTCGCTCTTTAAATTCTTAATATGCAAGCTGGTGCAATATACTTCTTTAAGCCAGAGAAAAGGAAAAAATAACTTACAGCTTTTATCACTAAATATTATATTTATAATTTATAAACAAATAGGAAGGGTCTTACGCAAACAAAACATTGAGTTCTCAAATCTTAACTGCGCAAAGGCTAATCTACCTGTGACAACATATTTTCGTTGTTCTGTTAGTAATTTTTTTATTTATTTTGGTTAAAATTTAATCAAGATTGTAGATAGCGGTTTTCATGAATTTGTAAGTCTAATTTCTGAGTTTTTTATTCATATTTATCTACGTCAAACTTACCATGTGAATCGACGAAATTGCTTGAGTACAAAACGTTGCAATACTGTAGATGGTCAAGCGCAATTGGATTAAACTTTTTTTGCTTTCATGATTGTTTGAACTCCGGCGTTTTCTTAGAATCAATTTGATAATGGTTGCAAAATTCAACACTCCGGAGATTATACTCAAAATTGCCGTTACAAAACCAACTACTGTAGTTGCCTTTGTCTAAATATTTATTTATGAGCGTACAATAAAGAGGCATAAGAGCATCTGTTTTTAAAAAAATTGAGCTGTATTTTAATAATAAAACTCTTCTACTTAAAACATTTTGAAATTTTAAAAAGCTGAGCAAAAAGTTACGCTTAATTTTTTTTCTAACGATTCTTTGAGTTAATAAGATAGCGTTTTAACAACATATGCTCATTGAGTTGAGGTCAAACCAAACATTCTGTAAATATTTCATTTTGATTGGTTTTGAAAAGACTTAAAAAAAGCCATTAAAAAATTATGAGAGGGCTGACAGCGTTTTCTCCAATGTACAGAAAGCATAAATAACTTTTATAAAATGTTGCCGATATAGTCTACTATTAAGAGCTAAAATCTTTTTAGTTTGGATAAAACATGTATTAAAGTTTCACCTGATCTTTCGGTGTGATGTTCTGTAATACATAAGGATTTTCAATATCCTTGAAAACTTCAAATTTTGATAATATATTTGTTGCTAGATGAAATTCGCCTTGCATTATTCGAAAAGTCAAAATCATTGGCAGTACAACAATGACAACTACAGTCAACGGCAACAATTTGTTCCAAATCTGCAATTAATTACAACATGTAAGGCAAATGATGCTTGTAATGAATACAAAATTTCTTTATGAAAGTATGGGAATTGAACATATAGTCAAATGAGTTGAGTTTCTTAGCCACTATACTATCGAGGCACCGTTTAGTTTTTAGGAATTACTTTCTAATTGACGATGAAAAATATATCTATATCCTCATATTCATTTTTGCAACGGATATACACAACAGTGAGAATAGTTATACAATTTCACTGTTCTACTTTACCATCGTAGCAAGCACTATAGCATCCCTGTTCTGTTTTAAAAATTTTGACTAGCGTCACATTTTATTTTTATATTTTAATTTCTCCTTTGGTGGAATGTACACTTAATACTCGTATATTGCAATTGAGAAGTAACGTACTCGTAAAATTTATACTATAAGCGTAATACACTCAAACCCGCTTACCAGCAATTATTCTATTTGCAAACATAATGTTACCTTTTTATGTTTGATTGCGTAAAATACGGCTGTGCAACGATTGAAAGATAAAAACATTGTTGCTAAATTTTCCGCGTGTAGTGTATAAAAACCGATTGTGTAAAATATGCCAAACACAGTTTCTGGCACAAGCCGGAAAACATTGAGGAACAGCCCCACAAAACCGAACCGAGCGGTGATATAGGAGGAGAAAAAGTTTAACAAATTCTAAAACTGAGTAGTATAAAGGATTAATTGAACAAATACACAACTGGCAGAAAAATAGGAAAAAAAAGAAAACGAATTTGTAATACTGATGTTGTTGCTAATTTGTCGCTAAATAAATTGGTGCAAAGAAAAATAACTAAGACAATTATCAGAAGATGCTTCAAGTCAATTCACAATATTCCTGATTATGAGAGTAGACTTGCTATGCTTAGTATTAAAAATTTGTCAACAAGATTTTTAAAGCTAAATTTGACACTTTTGCATAAATACAGATTAGGGCTATTGCCTCAATTTATGAATTTTGATAATATGAAACTCAAACGAGAGCGGAGCTTGCTATATATCCCTAGCTCTAAAAATTCAAAACAACTTTTTTTGTGTCAGAGCACAAAAAAAATATATTTAGCTTGAGCCAGCACCTCCTATTTTCGCCAACCATCAATCTCTTTAAATCTCAGTTAGAAACGGTGTTGTTAAATTAAGAAATACTAGTCGTTTTACTTATTGTTGCGTTGTTGTTATTACTTTTAAATTGTCTATTTACCTCATTTACTTCAATCCAATGTTGTCATTTATCATTTAGTTGCAATTTATTGTAATAAATAAATAATGCATACAGCACCATCTAACTAAAAATGAGCCACACACAATCAAAAGTGCATGTAGCAGAAACTAGGGTTTTGTACAGGAAATGGACATTTGTGCGTTAATTTAATATAGACCTATACTCCAATAAACCTTGTTGTATTATTAAATTTTCCCACATACTTCAGATTTAAATCCTCACTATAATTGTAATTTGTTTGCTTTTCTTACAATATGCATTCCACAGCATTTTAATAGCTGTATTAGCTTTATTAACATCATAAAACTGTTTTACTCGTTGTTTTATCATTAAATAAATTAATAAGAGATGTATACATACTTACCAAAAAAAATGTCATTACACCATAAATTTTGAGTTTATTTAACTGACCATAATGCAACGCACAATAAAGAGTGTGTAGAAGGACGAACGAAGGTCGTTTGATTTTAAAATAACAATTAGTTCGACAAAATACAAAATTACTGATGGCACTCCAATCACTAGTTGTAGGCCGAACAAAATTATTGGCAGTGAAGTATACATGCTACACCTTTGCGTCAGTAATTTGCCACAAAAAAATAATTTTTAAATCAAATTTTTGTGTATTTAAAATGCAATTTACTGTCGACATCTGGAAATTAAACTTTATAAAAATTTTATTATTATTTCCAACTTGCATTGTTTACACTTAGTTTTTGCGCTATGCGATAAATAATAAAATAAGTTATTATTTTATTAGAAAAGAAAAGCAAGCAGTTACGACTTTTTTTTTCGAAGTAAATGAATTACAAAAACAATTGTTTTTTCTAATACGTGTTTTCTTTTCAAAGTGCACCATAAAGCTAAAATTATTTACAATTTTTTTACAAATTGAGTTAATGTTGGTTTTGTGGGTCTGAGAAATTAGATATTATAAACTTTAATAGAAAAAATGTTATAAGGACATATTAAAGGTAAAATAACTGAAATTATCAGAATTCTTAATTTATGACGTTTTGTGCAATCAGCTAACGCGTGATAAAAACTGATAGAAGGAGCAAATTTTTAGCATCAAATTGCCTTAATGTTCCATAGCACAAGATTTTTAATCGCAACTTTTATAAAAGCATTAGTCAGCAATCAATGTTGTCACTCAGATACAAAATTTAATTCATTATTTGTTTTCTATATTTTTAGAAAAAAATAAAATGTTATTTTTGATAAAAAAAACTACGAAATTTAACAACCCAATAAATTAATAAATAGTTTTTTTATTTCGAACAAAATATATTATTCATGTGTTACATTTTGAGTTTGCATACTTGAAATCTTTCCAAAATTTCATATGTACATTTGCAAAAATGAAAAACATTGCTTAATTATAGTCTGATTTCTTATAATTGAATCAAAAATGCAGAGAGATATCTTAAATTGAATTACACGTGAAATTGTTATTATACATATTGTTTGAATTTAGCTAATTAGAAAATTTAATTACGAAAGTATTAATTATTTTTCGTTTCGGTACACTGAAATTTTTGGTTTTACGCAATTGCTTAGCACCACAGCCGAGCAGTAATACTCAAAAAAAAATTTCAGTAAAAAAGAGGAAATGCACAGTACTGACGACAAGAAATATGTTGAACAGTTCATCCACCAAAAGAAACAATATTCACAAAAAATGTTGGACATCCAAATTAATTTGATAACTGGTTTTGGCAGAAAACCTAACTTTACCAAAGTAGCTGTTTGTTTTTTTTACCAGTTTTTTTTAGAAGACATTTGTTTTGATAGCGGTAAATCTAATTGTTTACTTAATAAAAAAAATTTCGAGAATGTTGTACAATATTTTTTGTCAAATTTAAAACTTGTACATAAATTTTATAACATAATTGATGATTTGTGGATTTGTATAACAAGTGTCTCTTTCTAAACCTGGTAACTATACAGCTGTTAGCTTTCTAAACTCTCAAGCAGTAATGGGTAAAAACTGAAAAATTGACTCAAGGATTTAGCCGAGACTCTAGAGTCATTGAGCTGAATGACTCAACTGCCTGAGCTGCATTAAATCCATTTTGGAGTCGACAAAACTTACGGGCTCATAAACTCTTTTATTTTTCATGAAGCACTCAATTGGAACGGCTCAGAGCCATATAATCTTTTTTAAGCCGTTTGACTCAGCGGCTCAATTCAAATTTAAAACAAAATTTTAACCAGACAAAGGACGTTGGGATAAGCTGGCGCCATACAATGTAATTTTAACAAACGCCTTGCAGCAGTGTGTTTTTTATGTATGAATAAAACAAGGCCTAGTCAAGAACAAATGTATTTTACCACCGACAAACAAAAAACATTACAGAAAATAAATAATGTACAAAAAATTGTTTTTTTCAGCTTGCCGCAATTGACTATTATTTCAATACAAATGCAATCTTTCTATAAATCTAAAAATATTAAGGACATTTAGTCACAGAGAAACTTGATGATATGGACATTACTAAATACAGACATTTGTTCTTGAGACGTTTGGTCAATGTGGAATTTGTCAAAGCCATTTTGCATAAAAGACATTTCATCTTTGTTTATATACTAATTGGTCTCATAGACAGTTAAAAATTTTAATATTGAAACTTGAAAATTTTTGTGCTTGGTCTATTCGACGCCGTCTATTCTATTGAGTCTATTTTAAGCTCCAATTAATTTACGAATTACGTATAAGTTATTGCAATCTACATATAATCAACAAAAATGAACTAAAAAGAGTAATTAAATAATTGCAATAAATTTTTGGCAATTTCAAGTTTTGCAATATTATTAGCTTTGCATAAATTAAAATTGAATAATGCTTAAAACCAGGTGGTTAGTATTTACCGAACCTTGTACTGAGTATTGCTAATAAATTTTTTAATAAAATCATTATTTTTCATTCAAGTTGAAAAAATAAATTCTATTGTAATGTTAAAAAAAAATACTGATTTCTGTGGCCAAAAGCGTAAAACATCCTTATGCAAAACAACGGCCTATAAAAAAATATTCGAAGCTTACCAAAAGCTTTTTTTTTTTGCAAAAGCCAAGTACAAATGAGGTTTCTTTTTATTTGCATATTAAAAATGATGAAGTTTTTCGGTGCTGTAGCTGATTTACCGTCTGTGATTTGTCTCGTCGAGTAACTCCAATGCAGCCAAATATTGATTTTCGACACAAACTTTCATTGCCGAAATACACATGGAGACGAGGGCTAGGCCGATTATCAAGAATGTAAATGAATCTGAATTGTTAATGTGTTTAATGTTGTCCTGTCGACTTCTAATTTAACAACAAACAGATTACGGAAAAGGATCAAGTTCTGCCGAATAACGTAACTCAAGCCTAGAATAGATAAAGCCAAATTCTTAAACCACTAAAGCGCTGTACCAAGAACCCTCCCGCTATTTTTAAGGTTATTAAAAACGGGATTGTTGTACATATTATCAAAAAGCAGGTCGATAGTGGTTGTAGAGGATGTGTAAAAAAAAGTAGTATGCAGGAAAAAACTTTTTTTTGCATGACATTTATTATTTTAAAAGTCTTCGCCACAAGTTAAATGAATTTTGCTTTGTTTTTACTTATAAAGAAAAATAAGAGTAAAAATTCCTTCAAATAATAAAACAGTGTTGTTGAAGTCAATTAAAACGAGTCTAAATTGTCTGTTAAACTGGAGCGTGTGTTAATTAAATTGAAAGTATTTATTAAGTCAACAATAATGCCTATAAAAAAAGAAAACTCTAGAAAATAATAAAATTTGACGTACAAACTGTGTAGTAATGTGAGTATTGTAGCATTTCATCACCCAAGCCTAAATTTTAAAGAACAATTAAAATCAATCTAAAACAAATTTAATTGAGAACTGAAAAAAAGTTATCGAACATTGTTTGTGATTTACGTCCAATTATTGCAAAAATTTAAAACTTTTAATGTATGCAGAATGTTCGCAAAAAAATGTTGGGTCTAAAAATGCCACAAAATATTGTGTCCAATAAACGTACATTGCAAACGAAAACGCACAAAAATGAGAAATTTTTGTACACAAAGTGCATACTCAAAATTTTCGCTTGTATAAAATTAAAAATTGCCTAGTCAAGCAACAAGGAGGCAATAATGGTCGTAAACATTACCAATCGTTTCCAAAACATAAAAAAAATTTGAATATATATATATATATATATATGTAACACGTAAACTGTAGTGTATCGCAAAAAAAATTAAAAAATGGAAAAGTAGACTCACAAAACAAGTCTGCTTTTTTGTTAGTTATTTCACGGAACAAATTAGGTTTATAAAAATTTAATTATTTATTTTTCTGAAAAATTTTTGAAACTAAAGTTTGTCTTGGCACGATCGTATTAAGGCAAAAAAATTTTATAATTTAAATTTTTAACTTTTGATTAAAAATTATTTAAATGTGTTCCATTCTTCTTTTTGTTGTTACTCATGAACGTTTGAACGAATTTTCATTCTCTTGATTTTTAAACACAAAGACGACCGATTACATCCTGAGCCAAACCTTATAACTTGACGACATCATAGTCTAGTGAAACAAATAAACAATTTCTTTTAGTAAAGAAATATTTGTGTGTGTATTAAAGTAAGGAAGGACAAACTCTTGGGGAGAAAAAAAGAATAACGCGTCTTTGCAAAAAAGATTCTTTGTTTTCACCCGACTGGTAACAGTCGCTTCCTATTTCCCCTTTATGGTTATATGTTTATGTATAATATATTATATACTGTAAATAATGCTCATATTGTAAATAAACTTTGTTCCTACATATATTAATATCACACACTAAATATAGTACAGTTTGGGGAGAACTCTTAGGGAAGTAACACTACAATAGTTTTGTGTATCTCAGAAAAAATAACAATAAATAAATGTTCCTTGGTTTTCCTCTGCAATTACCCTATACCTTTTGTCAAGGTATAGGGTATTTAGGTCCCAAGCCAAAAAAATGTATTTTTTTCTAGCATATTTTGGAACTTTTTCGTAAATAATTTTTATTTCAATACAAAGCTTAGAACTGCTTTTCATGATAAAATTTGTAGTTGATCATTTATTTACCCTGTTTAACTTTTTAAGAAAAAAAAAGAAAAATTTTTGAAATTTGCGGCTTACGTCATTACTGGTAGCGGGTTTTTAAAGCAAAAGCTGGAAGTGATAATGTCGGCTTGGAATGTATGACCCAAAATTGATTTTAAAAAAAATCAACAGCGACATCGCTGACTTCAAAGCCAACGAACACTCAAAGGTTTAATCTGAAACAAGATATACGTAGGATCAAAAATTATTTCACTTCATGTACACGTGGTACATATATAGAGCATTATGTATTTTTGAATTAAAATTTTTATTTGAATTTTTTGCATTTTGTTTTATTTTAAAATCGGCTTTCGCGCCTTCTCTTTCTCTGCCTGAATTGCGCTTTTAAAAGGAAATGTTTCTTTTTCTTTTTTTCAGTTATTTTTTTGGAGAAAAAAAAAGCGAATACTTTATGTTAGCGCGCGCGCACATTTTGGTAAAAAAATGAAAAAAAAAAACATTTTTTTCAAGGTAATGTCCAAGCGCGTGCGGTAAAAAGAAAGAATTTATAATCTTATTTTCATTTAGTGTGTATGTTTTTGTATGTGAATTTGTGATAGAAAAATGTAGGTATATGACATTGACTTTCTATGACTTTTTTTGGTGAATAACATAATACTTGTGTAAATTTTTTTGTGCTATTCAACAATACAATGTATGAAAAGTGTTTACAAAATTAAGAAGGGAGATTTTGTAGAATTGATTTGAATAAATGAAAAATATGTTTGTTTATTAGGTATAATACTGGGAGAAAGAGCTGCAGAGCACTAACTATGAAGGAAAAACAAGATCGTTCTTGGTTTTAAAAATTTAAGATTAATTTATTTTATATGCACATGTTCATGAAATAGGGCGGAAGGGGGTTATGTTTGAAGAGGAAAAAATAGGATAAGTGTAGAACCAAGAAAAAATTTTAGAGGCGGGTTGGGGATTAAAGACGTTAAGATTAGAAGGAAATGAAATAGCAAAAAAATATCGGACGACGAATTTTTGAAACGAATAGTTTTATAAGTTCACTTGCAATAATTTTTTTTATAAAAGATTAAAGAACGTTTTTGCTTCTAAACCAAGAGACACATTTGCAGGGAGAGCAGGGAATTGAAGAGAACTATCAACATTTTGGTGTTAGACGCACTAAATAGTCATTTTACACTTGCAGAATTGAA
Organism: Drosophila nigritarsus; assembly: GCA_035044305.1. NCBI lineage: Eukaryota > Metazoa > Arthropoda > Insecta > Diptera > Drosophilidae > Drosophila > Drosophila nigritarsus. Next base: position 63,467 of record JAWNMF010000541.1, on the reverse strand, counting down.
AAAACAATGAAAAGAAAAAGAGAATACCAGCACTGGCGCTTTGCTATCCAATGATTGTGTGACCGATTTTATTAGAGGGAAGAAGAGCAGGGACACTTACATGTACTGGTATGAAGTAGGGCTAGTCAAAGAATGTTTTTGTCCAGTTTTTTGCATCCTCTTTGTTCTAATGAATACGAATTTGGGTAGAAATATTGTACATATATGTCTTCGTCTTTTTTTAGTATTTACAGAAATTTTCCGCGTCGTGTCTTCGTAATTGATAAGAAACATTTTTTTAATTGTTTGCGACTGATTTGTTATTTTTTTTTGAATTAAAAAAGTTCGGTGGGGAATAAGGTTACCTAATTCAATTTTTTTGAGTTCAAACATTTTTAAATCCCAAATGGAAAATTGGTAAAAAAAATTCGAATTTATTTGTCAAATTTTTTTTGCTTTTCCATTGTTTACTGTTGTTTTATAATTTTTTTTTTCATCAGCAAATAGTGCTCCGTCACAGTAGTCTGTTACAGTATAATAAGAAAAATTTTCGGCACGAAAGTTTGATTTTTTACATTGAGATTTTTGAAATTGAAATTTTTTTTTTTTGCATTTTGGAATGTTTTTTTGTGTTGTTAAAAAATGTTTTAAATTTTTGTGTACCTGCAAGCTCTTGCAGATAGTCCTTTCATTGGAGTCTGAAATGAGTTCTTTGTTCAGTAAGTACAGTAACTTGTCGACTTTGACATTAAATTTGAAATTTTGGTTGTGGTTTTAGTGTATCTACCTGTTTTCAACATCATGCGGTTTTGTGTGAAATCACGTGCCTCATTATAGACTCAAATAAAAGCTCTGCCTTTAAGGCATGACCCCAGCCCTGGCACTCCCTTCCCGGTCAATTGTAACAATTGTTTAACAGTAATATAAATAACGGCTTCATATTCCTTCCCTTTGTTTTCTGGGTAACAACAAAATTGTCTTAAATCTATTTGAGTACTCTTGGGTTGAGTTAAATGTATTCCTTTTTTTCTGCTTGTATTGGATGAATAGTTAATTGCAGCTTTATAGTATAAACGCCTTTAAATATTTTAAAACCCATTTATTATTAAGGCAAATGCATTTTCTTTATAGCTAGTTTTTATTCTTTTTTTGGAGGAAAAATTCCTTTTGGACGAATATTTTTTTTAAAGTTTCAGACTTTACGTTAAAAATTAATGAAAGTTGTGTACTATATCATTTGCACACCAAATTTACAATTTTGTCGCCGAAAATGTTGGACATTTGGTATTTTTAAATTCTGTTCTAAACTACTATAAAATTGTCATTTTGTTGCAATTTAAACTATTTTTGAAAAAAAAGTTTATGATTAGGGGCAAGCGATAAACTAAAATGGTACCCCATTTTTTGTGCAGTAATTATACCCGAAACTGAATTATGGTATTTCTTACAGTTGTTGCCAGTTTTATTGTGAAGTGCTACAGTGAGTAAAAGCAAAGTCAAGCTACGGTGTATTTGCTTTTGCAGTTTGCTTTTTTTTTTAATTACTTCCTTACGGGCATTGCGAGTCGATTAAAAAATTTCCATTATGCTGAGGTTAGGTATATTTTGCAGTAATAAAGGGGGTATTTTATGGCTTTATGCTCTCGGAATTGCTTTTACACCACTCTTAATTTAAACTAAGCATTTAATTGTTGCCTCAGCTCATGCTCTTTTTTAATTTGTTTGCTTTTGAAATTCATAAATTTTGTTAGTCATTTACCTTGTTTGCCTCTCTTTTGAAATCAGATGTGAGTATCGAGTTCTTGAGATTTCGTCGGCTGGCCATTAGCCCTCACGTTCGTTCGTTTTCTGTAATTGCTGAGAATTAAATACACCAAACAATTATATTTTGCTTATTAAGCTATTATTTTTAGAGTGGACAGCAATTATGGGTAGTGGTTTATTAACCCTCTTGTTTTGATATGATATTTTTCTTTCTCTGACGTAAGAAAACGTGAAATTAGCGTTAAAAACACAGGGTTAATGAACCATCAGCCATCACTGGTAGACAGTGATTTTTCTCTCTCGCCCCAATGTGTTTCGAATATTCTTGTTTTAAAACTTAAGTTTAAATTTAGTTTTGAAGAGATTTCTATGTTTTAACACTTTTTAGAAATTTTTTGTTGGTATTAAAAATATTCCCCCTGATATTTCTCAATACGTTTGTCCTTTCCACTTACTTTCCTTCTTTTTTTTCTGCTTGTTGTCAGTAGACACTCAATTCTTGCCCTTTTTAGAAGGGCTACATTTATGTCTTTTATACGGAGTATAAATTTTTTTCAATTATTTAAAGAATTCCAAAATTCTTCTGCTGGCTACCATTTTCTTTGTCGCTAGCGATTATTCATTTTTGTTTAAAATCTTTTGAAAAATAAATTTAAAATTTTTCATAACAAATTTCAAACAATTAAAAATTTATTTTTACCGCTTTGAGGCGTTTGTTGGTTTGGTTTTACCTCGATGAGGTTTATTTTTTTTTGTTTAAGTTTTGTTTGGCCTGAAACAGCTTTGAGAAATCGACTAATTTTGTTTCATTGCTTATTAAAAAATTGTTAAGAATTTTTTTACAGAACTAAATAATCCCCATTCTCTAAATTAAACCTCAGGCGGGCTGCCTTTAACCCTCATGGTTGATATCTTTTTTCGGATTAAGTAAATAACTATCGTGCGCACACCGCCGCATGTCCTCAATTCCGTTGTTTTTGGTAATGCGTCGATGGTAACTTGCAGCAGAAAAAAAGAAGTTATATGTGCTACTGATGTATACTGGGCTTTGTTGCTGGTGTACTTATTTTAAAGCGTTCTTTTTTTATTATTCTTTTCGTAAAACATCATTTCTTTTTCCCTTTCTTTTTGGTTTTAGACATACCAAAAAAAATGCGTTTTTATTTAATATAAAAATTTGAGGGAGATACACATAGAATGTGTGAAAGACAATTGTATGGGAGGAGAGTGAAGAAAATGAAAAGTGAGCGCACTCAAATAACTATTGTTGTGAGGGGCGACAGGACGGCAAATGGCAACCGCCATTGAAAGTCATTTTCTTTCCTGAACATTGTTTTTCGCTTTTCTTTCCATTTTTTTGCGTCTTTTTTCATATTTATCTTACACGATCCGTGTCGTACTTTCACTCCCGCCAACTTTTTTGGGCTCTTTTTTTAGTTTTTTTCTGTTTGCTCGATTTAAATTTTTTTTGTCTTTGATTTTTGGATATTAATTTTTAATTTGTTATTTTAATTTAGTGTTCTTTGATCACCTTGCGATATTTCGTTGATTTAGCAAAATGGTAAGTATTTTTTGTTTTTATAAATTGCTTTGTGGTTTTTTAATGAAACACCTACATATAAGCATTTAATGATTTTTTTGTTATGGTTTAATTGGATAATTGTTTTTGCTTATTTTAACGCTTTTTTCTGCTATGAATCGCACTCCTCCTTTTGGTGTTGCGTAATAATACAAAATTTTCGAGATATCCGCACCTTGATGACTTGCTAGATATCAGATTACGCTTTGCTCAATTAGCATGATGCGCATAAGAATTAACATGCTTAACTTAAAGTCTTGGACTTTTTGGACCATAAATTTCCCGAAAATTGTTTACTGAAAAGAATTTCTCTTGAATTTTTCCCCAAAATGTTTGTTTTTTTATTTATTTTGATGGTCGATGAAACGATAAAAAGAGGAAAGAGATGTTTTGAAATAAAATTAACGGCAAAAGTTTGCGCAAAATCAATTTCGGTTTTGATTTGAAATTGATAACGATTGTTTGAGGTAGTGAGCTAACTTATTTACAAAACTTTTTGAGATATTGCTAGAGTACTAAGCCATGACCACTACTTTTGTTTTTTTTTCAGATATATCTTTTATTTTAAGAGTCAAGTTTATGTGAACTAACTGTTCCTTCGTTAAATGAAACTCGCTGGCGCATAATTAATTTTTGCTTTAATTATAGTTTGATAACCGCTCATTTGAAGCCTTTGATTAAAATGAAACCTTTAAAAAATTACGAGATATTTTGTTGAAAAATCTCAGCTATTGCTTTAGCTTTACTTGTTGTAGTAGATTTTGGAAATGCGGGTTACATTTATATTGAGGCGTTTTTTTATATTGTTTTTGCGCTATCTGCCTCAACCGAGAGTTGAATATTCCCATAGAAACTGGTTCTCTTAAGATATTTTGCAAAAATTAGAATGAATTATAGACAATTTTTTGTAAGAGGGTCATATTAATAATTATCTTTTGTTTTATCTATACTATACTGTTTAAAAGGGCGATCTTCCGTCGACCAGTGCTGCAATTTGTGCTTTTTTACATTGGAATGATTATAAGTTAGCTATGAGTTTTTAATCAAACTTTTGCGGTAAAATTACAAATTTTAACATTTTCAACTTAATATAGATCTTCTTTTTCGGCTTTTTGAAATTTCCAGTTATTCAAAACTTTGCCGCATGCATAATTTTAATCCGATAATTTTTTTCCTAAATTGTAAGGCTAGACGGCTATTGTTTTCCTTTTATTTTTCTTAATGAAATTTTATTGATTTTCTCAAGTAATTTAGCGGAAAGAGCTTTGCTTTCAAAAGTTTATTGGTAATTTTTTTTGCTGGCAAAATTCTGCCAAATAGTAAATTTTCCCGTCGTTTGCAGTTTTCCAATATGGATTTGTTGTGTTCTATTTTTAAAATGCAAAGAAAAAGAATTTTTTGGGTAAAAATAAGGGAAAAATAATGCTTTTCCAAAAAAGAAAATTTGCGGCGCCTGGAAAAAAGGACAATGAATAATTCTTGTACAGAAAATGCTTTTGCTTAGGCTTAGAAGAATGGATTAAAGAAAGGCAAAAATGTTTGTGGGAAACGACGACTAAAGAAATAGAAGACAGTTGCAATAAAAACCTATTTTATTTTTCCCGAAAGTACTAAAATTTATGTTTTTTTGCAGGCAAAATTTTAACTTATGGATAATGGAGGTTTCTGGAAAATAATGAATACAGCCTGTTGAAAAAAATAAAGCCAAAAATGTATGCATTAATAAAATGCGAAAATTAAAGTGAAAATCCTTTTCTTTTTTGGCCGACCAAAAATTTTATATGACTTTAAATAGGTGCTTTTGAGAAGCAGATCTAAAATGTTTTCAAAATTTTACGGTTGGGTTGAGCCGGAAAAAAAATTACAAGTTTGTGCGCTTAGGTTTTCAAACAAAGCATGAATTTTCTTTGCCTGCAAAAATATGCTTTTACCAACAATTTTCAATTAGCGAATGGATTACAGAAATATAACAGGAACAATACTCATTAGTGCGTTTGTAGATAAATATAACCGTTTGCTGCGTATTTACCTGCAGCCTTATCTTTTCGAGAAACTTAATTTTAAAGTGTAAATTTTGAAAAAAGTTTAGTTTAAAAATTTTATAACTCCTTGGAGCCGACCATATTCAAAAACATTTTGGAGATGGAAGTGTGAAAGCGTCGGGGTAATGAACTTTTGGGTAAAATTATTTACTGAAGACCTTTTCCGGGTTTAAACACGATGAAAAATCTTAAACTTTTACATCTTTTGCCTTTAATTTAAAAACAATATTTTCATGGTTTATATTTTTGATTGTTTTTTAGAGGTATTTTTTTCGCATTAAATATGATGAAAATTTACTATGCCAAATACTTTTCTTTACTGACTATTCAATAAAGTGTTAAAATACCAAAGATTTGATTTTTGCGTAGATCTTACGCCGTTATCAAATTACTTCTTCCTGGTGATAGTCTCATATTAAATATTAGCTGAAAATATTCTAATAAATCGCTATGATTACCTTGAAAAAGTCATTGAATGCTTATATTGGTTATAAAGTTTACATTATAAAATTACGTTAAATTATTGTTTAAAAAAAAATTTAAAAATGAATATTGAAATTTTAGCGCGAAGTTATCTCAATCCATGTTGGTCAAGCCGGAGTGCAGATTGGCAATGCCTGCTGGGAATTGTATTGCTTGGAGCACGGAATCCAGCCGGACGGCCAAATGCCGTCAGAAAAACAAGGCACCAACGACGACTCCTTTAGCACCTTCTTCTCGGAGACCGGCAACGGACGGCATGTGCCGCGCGCCGTCATGGTCGATTTGGAGCCAACCGTCATAGGTTTTACTACTTCTGTTTTTTTCTTTTGTTTTAAATACATTCCTCTGTTCAGACGAAGTTCGCACCGGAACATACAAACAATTATTCCACCCGGAGCAGCTCATCACCGGCAAAGAAGACGCCGCCAACAATTACGCTCGTGGACACTACACTGTCGGCAAGGAAATCATTGACCCAGTGTTGGACCGCCTGCGTCGTATCGCCGACAACTGCAGTGGACTGCAAGGCTTTTTGATCTTTCATTCTTTTGGCGGTGGTACCGGTTCCGGCTTCACTTCACTGTTGATGGAACGCCTGTCGGTTGACTATGGCAAGAAGTCGAAGCTCGAGTTCTCTATCTACCCAGCCCCACAGGTGTCGACAGCTGTTGTCGAGCCGTACAACTCGGTGCTCACCACGCATACCACTTTGGAGCACTCGGATTGCGCGTTCATGGTTGACAATGAGGTATTGCTTCTGTAAATGACTTTTTTCTTTGCTTAATACTTCATTAATTTTTAGGCTATCTACGATATTTGCCGCAGGAATCTAGATGTCGAAAGACCATCGTACACAAATTTAAATCGTTTGATCTCACAGGTTTTGCTTTTTTCCCCTAATTTGCTTTATCTTATAAATCAATTATTTAGGTTGTTTCTTCAATCACTGCTTCTCTTCGCTTTGACGGCGCATTGAACGTCGACTTGACCGAGTTCCAGACCAACTTGGTACCGTACCCGCGTATTCACTTCCCGTTAGCCACCTACTCGCCGGTTATCTCTGCCGAAAAAGCTTATCACGAGTCGCTTTCTGTCGCTGATATCACCAACAGCTGCTTTGAGCCCTCCAACCAGATGGTCAAATGCGATCCACGACACGGCAAGTACATGGCGGTTTGTCTCTTGTACCGAGGCGATGTTGTGCCAAAGGACGTCAACGCGGCCATTGCATCCATTAAGACGAACCGATCGATCCAGTTTGTCGATTGGTGCCCGACCGGATTCAAGGTATTTGGTTTAGACTGTTTCTCTAACCGAAACACTTGGCTCACCTTAAGCCTTTTCATTGTTTTATTTTGTTTATGTTTAGGTTGGAATCAACTACCAACCACCAACTGTTGTTCCCGGAGGCGATCTGGCTAAAGTGCCACGCGCCGTTTGCATGCTCTCCAACACGACTGCTATTGCCGAAGCGTGGGCGCGTCTCGATCACAAATTTGATCTGATGTACGCCAAACGTGCCTTTGTGCATTGGTAAAGCTTTTTTTATGATACAATACAAAGCAAATGGCTTTAAACTGCAATTTTTTTAGGTATGTTGGTGAGGGAATGGAAGAGGGTGAGTTCTCTGAGGCCCGCGAAGATTTGGCTGCCCTCGAAAAGGACTACGAAGAGGTTGCGATCGACTCCATCGAAGGCGACGCAGCCGGAGAAGAGGAAGAGTATTAACGTGGAGAAGGAGGAAAAGGAGAAGTGTTGGAATTTGTGGGGACGGGAATGTTTGCCCATACTCCACTTCAGATGCTTCTCTGCTTTGTTTTTTTATTGTGTTTAAATATATGTTTTCCCCTTTTAGCCCTACCCTTTCCCCTTTTTTATTTACACTTTTTTTTGTGCTCCCAAAAAATCAGACTCGGCTTACCATTATTATTAAGAAATTTTTTCGTTTTATTGTGAAGAAAAACAAATTAAATTCCTTGTTTGTTGCTTTTTTTTGTTTTATTATATGAAATGTATAATGCTGCTTTACGAATAGTAGTAAAATATCTGAAGCTTTTCTGAAAATAAAGTTTTCATAAAAAAAGATTTCTCTCGGAAAAAGCTCGTTGCATTTGAAAAAAAATTGAAATTTTTAATTGAACGCGTCCAACTCTGTTTATAAATTCCTACAAACAGTATATAAAAATTAAGAGATTAAAAAAGTTAGAGTAGATCATCTTAGCATTATCCCAAAAATCTCAGATTTCTTAAAAAAAAAAAATGAATCCATACAAAAAAAAACTTTGTTATAAAGTCTCTTCCCTGAACTCGATAATGGAGGAATAAAATTATTAATTATACTAAAAGGATACTTAAGAGAGATTTTTACATTTAAGTAAACGAAATGTTTTTGAGATCTCCGATGAAATCTAAAATTAATGTCGAGTTCGAATCGGCTCGACTGCGTTATGGTATTACAAAAGCTATGAAAAACTAACTTACGGCTTATGTCTTCCGGTTGTAAAATTTTCAAAACAATCTTAAACACTTTGGTTTTTACAGGATGTGCTCAAGTTTAAAGCCAATGTAAAGCTAATGATATGAAAATCAAATATAGGGGAAGGTCGCTCCTTATAAGTTGATTAAAATAGCATTATTCAGGAGTTTATTTATTTTTTTTGGAGTGCAGAAAATGATTTTGATTGAACGTAATAGCTATAAATTTTAAATGCAATACAGTATATCAGTTTTTAATTTATATTAAAGTGTAAGAAATTGTGCTAAGCGTCTGTTAGCCCAATGTTTTGTACATACGGTAGCGGAAAAAATAGTCCAATCTACCGTAGATAAAATTGACAAAAAATTAATGGTCAGTTACATTCGGCGTTTTCAGCGTCCGCAATTTTCCGTTTTGCATTTTTAACGTAAAAAAATTCCTTGCGCCTCTAAAAGCAAAAATTTTGTATTTAGCATTCAAAGTTGCCGCGCATAAAGAAAGTTCTATGTAATCAAGTAACCATAACTTTTAAATTTAAACTTTAAAAAAAATTTATACTTTTTATCGTTGACAAATGATACATATTATTCGAAAAACTTAAAAATCGACTAAATTGTTGTTCATGATTCAACGCGGCAAAAAGTCTTTTGTAAAACAGAAAGTGTGCATATCCTCTATTTGGATGCATAAAAAGCTGTTAGTATTAAATAAAAGTTTTAATGTTTTTAAACAGTTTGTTTTCTTTTGGACGATAAAATCCGTTCCAATTGACAAGGAAGCAGCCAAATACCACAAAAAAACAATTTGTAAGAGGTTCCGTTTTCAGGCGCAAAAAAGAGACCAATAATTGCAAACGTAAAATTCTTTCTTTTGTTTGTAGAAATTGCGGATTATGTTGTTCAAATTTCAGATCCCAAAATTTATAACATGAATATGAAACATTCTAATCGAAAAAATTGGGGCCTAACCAGTGTTTTCCTTCATTAACTTTTAAATAGATGTTCATTTCGTTTTTCGGAGTTTTTTCAACTCAGAAAATACTTGCTTAAAAAAGTTTTCCAATTCGGAACAACACTCTTGTTCTTATAACAGAAATTTCTTAATAGACATCATAACGTATTCCAGTAGGTAGACTTAGGCCAAGGTTCAACAACGTGAAGGAGTTAACCCACAGACGCAATCCCATCGCTGTTTCAACAGCAATCGGTAGACTCATTTGACAATAATCTTGAAACCTAGAAGCTCTACCTGTTTTCAAGATTCTGGATTCTCGTAGACTAAAATCACGGACCACGAAAAACCCTTGTATGTTACCTATACCAAAAAAAATCCAATAAAACAAAAACTTTATTTTTTTTATCAATGACAAAACAACAATAATATTACGAAAAATAACATTTACGAACGTGGGCGTTCCTTCTTGTTGCGAAACAGTGCGGAGAGCGAAGTGTTCGCGACCTTGACTACCTTGAAACGGACTCCAGGAATATCTCCGACGGCGTGACCACTACGACCAAAACCGGAAACGAGAACTTCATCGTTTTCCTAAAAAATTGTTTGTTCAGTATATAAAAATAAGGAAAAATTTGCATGGAGGGATCATTTCTATTAAAATAAAAAAGAAACCTCAATAAAGTTGAGACAACCGTCGTTGGGGACGAAAGCCGTGATCTTTTTGCTGTTTTTGATTAGCTGAACCCTGACGCACTTGCGGATAGCAGAATTTGGCTGTTTGGCTTCAACACCGCTAAATGAAAAAAGTGAAAATTTTGCTGGAAATTATTAAAAAATATGTTTGCCTAATTTCCAAAGCTGTACTTTTAAAAACAGTAAAAAAGTAGCTTAAAACAAAGAAGAGGGGTTCTTGAAGCACAGAGAATAAAACAAATTAATTATATAAAACATTCAATAAATGATTATCGTTCAAAATGTTGTTTTTTTATTTATAAAATCTCAATTACGGGTCATTCACCCGGCATAAGTGTTTAAAAAACTCAATTGTAAAGTGAAGCAGTCCTGGTGTAAACTAAAATGGCAGGAGTAGGAAGAACAAATATTTAGTTGAACTCAAATAGAAATGATTCGCTGTGACAAAATTATTAAGCTTTTTAAAAAATTTTCGATAAAGAAGCAACACGTAAAAAATTTTCTGGAATTTGCATAAACGTATTGCGTCTCAAAAAATCGACAAAAAAATATGTTAATTTAACTAAATAGTTGAAGTTTTTTAATTGAATAATATATGATTTGCTTATTTTTTTTTATTAGAAACGCATCTGCAGAGCCAACAAAAAACAAAATAGGAATAACTTCCCACTCGTCAGACTTATTCCACAACATTACAAAAATTTCAAAAGCTCTGGTATATATTAAGAACGGCTACAGTATAAAAAAAAACAACAAAAATTACATTTTTTCGAGGACGATGCCTTTGGCTTGACAAGCTCCACCGAAAGGATCAGCTTTCCATCTCGTTCCCAAATTGGCTTTCTTGTAGCGTTTGTCGTTCCAACGCTGATCTTTACGATGAGTCTTAAGTTTGCGCGCGGTGCGGATTCCCTTCGGCTTTCCCATTTTCAAACTTAAAAATAAAATATGAATTCAAAGCTTAAAAATTAAACGCACGGAATGCAACAAAAAATAAAAGCAAAAAATGCTACACGTATACAGGACAAAAAAAGGGTTAATGGGAGGGGAGACTAAAAGCAAAGGTACTCTGAATGGCGCTTTAGCTGCATAAATTGCAAAAACTACCTCCAAAAGTATGTAAAGCTTATAAAGTCAGTCGAATCTTTAAAATGACTAAAGCCAATTCCCATCTTAACGACAAGATATCCACCCGATATGTCTAAAAAATACGAAAAACTGCTAAACAAAAACACAAAATTGTTAAAAAATAAAGTACAAAAACGTATATTTGTCAGCAAAATGAAAAGAATAGCTAAAAAAAAAAGTAACAACTACGAGTAGCTTAAAAAGAATCACTTTTTCAAGCACTAAACTAAAAAAATCGAAAGAGATTCTCCGCTATACAAATTTTACTGAAAAGTTGACAAAAAATTGGCTTTTTTTGAATGAATTTTGTGAAAGAAAAAATTTTTAGCCAAAATACATTAAACATGTCCACCGTAAGTGTAAATACCCAAATATTTCCGTTGCAGGACAACGCTCGTTTTGATTTTAAATGTGAAATTTTAAATAAAAGAAAAAGGAAAATTATTCCAATAAAAAAGAAAAAGCATTTATAGTACAGTTACGGCAAACTTGTTTTTGGCGTTTTGAGCCCAATATGAATGTTAGAATGTAAGAACACTGAATTTCAAGAGTTTATGATCTTGAACATGCACACAAATAAAAGCATTTTGAATGCAAAAAATAGTTTTTTAACCTTAGCATAACTTTTCTGGTGTTTTGCGTTTAAATTATGGATGCAGAACAGAAAATCTGTTTTTCAATGAAAGCATATTGAGCGAAAATAGTTTTATACGTTAAAAATGAACGCAAAACGGGAATTTTAGCAGTTAAAATATTAAAGCAGGTCGCAGCATTACTAATTTTCCAAATTACGAAAAACATAAAAAAACGACTTTACAAAACGACTTAAAATCGTTTGTAATCAAACCAGTGGGGATAAATGAAATCTGTAAAATTTGCGCATTCTCTGGCCTCTTAGAAAACTGTACACCAACCCGCGCCCCCATTCAATTGCGCCTATACTCAATTCTAACCCACAAAAATAACGAGTGTTGATAACCAGGCGCAAATTTTTCAGGCTCTAGTTGGCTTCTTATTTTTGATTAATTTTTCGCTATGCTTTTTCAAATATTATTAGAAAAATCATTCTGTGAGTGTACATTATTTAAATCACTTTGTTTATCAGAAATTTTACAATAAAGAATTTTTTTGATATTCCTTTTGCTCTAACAACTAATGTAAATGTCTTATAGATTGAAAAATAAAAAATTTGCTGTAGTATTTGAGAAATTTTCCCAAATCATATGCAGATTGGCGAGATGGCCGAGCGGTCTAAGGCGCTGGTTTAAGGCACCAGTCTCTTCGGAGGCGTGGGTTCGAATCCCACTCTCGTCACTTCTTTTTTCACTAATATTGTTTTTTTATCAAATATTGTTTTTTTTTATCAAATAGTTTTGTTAAAAAATTTCGTTACAATTTTTAGGGCGGAAAAAGTGTCCTACCATTTAAAAGTTTCTATATAATAACAATAAAATAACAGTTAATGTAGGCGGTTATAAAAACAAAAATGGCAAATCATAATGAATTGTTGTATGGTACGTTCAGCAAATCGTCTGTCTTGTCATTAAGCTTTTTTTCCGGTTTGCCTGCTTGGTTTCACTTCTGCTACTTTCCCAGCTACCTTTCTAAACATCTGTTTGTCAACCTTTTTTAGTTCAGCCTTTTTTTGTTCGAGGATAAGTACAGGCATTTTTTGTCCGAGTCGTGCTTAACCGCCTTTCTTTATTCAACCACCTGTTTGTGTCAATTTTGGTCCAGTTGTCTGTTTGTCCGTGTTTTGCGTTTAGGCATTAACTTGTCGTATTTCTTTTATTCAGGCAGAATTGCAGTCGTGGCATTTATTTGTCAGCGCTTTTATAGTTTATGCAAATTTTTGTTCGCGTGAATTTGTGCTTATTTTTCTGTATCCCTTTATGAATGATTTAATTTGAACATTCCTTGTTTGACTTCCCAATTTGTCATTGGAGGACAAATTTAATAATATGGATTTTGCCCAATTATATTGTGCAATTCAAATTTTGTTTTTCTGGATCAGTAATTTCATTCTTTAGCAGTTGGACGGATGAACAACTCTCACTTTAAATTTACCCAAAAACACAAAGTTATGTCCAACGCTTTTTGCGTTCTTTTGATTTTTACACTCCATTCACTCCTGTTATTTGCGGGAAAGAGAGTTTCTTAAGGGCAAACAAAAATTTGGCGCAACAAAAACTTTTCTCTGTTGACTAAAAGTACAAAATTGGCGTGTCATTTTAAAAAAAAGAAGGAAAATCCGATTGAATAAACAGAACAAAGATTTTAAGTAATACATATTTTCGCGCTTAAACAATAACAACAAGTCGTTTTGTCACAAGTCACAGAAACAACAATGTTTGTATTTGTATGCAAATTTTCCAAAATTTTTTTATTATTTTGTTAATCGCTCCCTTGTTTTGTTGGCCTTTTGTTGATGAGGTCGCGAAGGGGTTGTGCAAGGGAAATAGAGGTGGAGAAGGAAGGAAAGGCTGGCTGGCGTTCAAATTTTGCGATTTGCTGTCATTTTCCCGAGACAAAAATCTTTTTGTATCCTTCCTTTTTTTGTCAGCTATAACCAAATAGAAAAAAAAGTTTTTACTTATATTGTGAAAAAATAAACAAATTTATTTGCAATTATGTATATGAATACTCAGCAATAAATTTTTGTTGGGTAAACGTAAATACATTGGTGTGGTAGTACAATTTGTCTATTTTTGGTGTAGGAATTTTATGGATTTACAACTTGTTATCTTTTTTATAACATAATAATTAAGTTAATAAATTTGCAATGGGTGTGTGGTTTCTCTGAATGTCTATACGGCAATCATAAAAATTGAGTATGATATGTAATATCCGTCGCAAAATGGTTGGGGCACATGTTGGTTAGCTGGTTAGTCCACGAATAAGCAAGAGCGTGTGTTGTTGGGGTTGGGTCTATGTTGATTTCTTTGAGAACAAATGTATTCTGAGGCGATAAGTTTCCGATTCTACGTGCCCAAAGGTCAAATGTCTCCAATTCCAAATGTCCGAAAACCAAATGTCTAAACATAATTTCCCCTTTTTGGGATTATAACTGTAAACCTTAATATTGAGTTTTTTGACTCATTTTTAAAGACTTTTTTTTTTGCATATTTTTGCAAATTTGCATATGTTTGCTTTACGTTAAAAGTGTTTACTGCCTATTCTCTTGCCTTTTTTGCAGAAATAACGTTAGAAAGTTCTGTTAATATTACATATCTACTCCAAAAATTTCATTTGATTCTTTCACAAACGAAATTTGCGTTTTGCAAACCTTTGTGTCTCCAATCTTAAGGGATTTACACTTTCAAACCTCATTGAATTTTAAAATTTTAAATCCTTCTTGCCTTGAAATATAATTTTAACACGGTATTCTGCCTTTCTTTATGGCTGACAGATTAACTAAACTTACAAGAAAATATGTTTTTTTTTTTCTAAAAGTGGATACATCCTGTCCACTACTCTTATGTAATTTACGCACAATTTTACTCTAATTTAAATGCCCTCTTTCTTTTTCAGAAAACAAGGAAAAAGGGGGCGGGAAGGGAGTAATGGAGGTTTTTCCTTTCAAACTTTTCGCCAATATGCAACACAAGAAAAAAATATTGGAGAAAGAAAATTTGCACTTTCTATTTTTTTTTTTCCACTTTTTTTTGAATATTTTTATATATCAAAATTGTTACCGCGCAAGCCAGCTTTCTCACACACGCGTAATAAAACATGAGAAATAAATCTTCACTGTAGTGAATGCACTTAAACTTGTTTTTGAAGTCTACGACGGCTTTGCCGAGGGTGTTAAGACTTCTTAATGCTCGTAAGTGAATACTATGGATGAATGAATATGAAATCTTTTCAATTTCATTCCTTTTATTTTTGGAAAATGATTTTACTCGTTACTTAATAACAATGTAATAATATGTTAAAGATTTCTTTGAACAATAAAGAAAAGTAATAATATTTGAAAGGCGCTTTTTTGTTTGTTGTTGTTGTTAAACTTTTCTCTGAACAACTAAAAATTGCTATATTCAAAAGGCCAACGCGCTATAATCACTTTTATTAATAACCAACTTAAACTCTCATCTAAATTAATTATTCATTCCTATTTTCCGCGTTTTTTCCCCTTACATTTTCGTTAATAATAAAAACAATGAATTAAAGTATGGGCAAAGAGTGTATTAGCAGTAAAGGGGAGGGAGGACGGGGTAAGGGAAGAGGGAAGGGGAGGTTGAACTTAATAAATTCTCATTGCTAAATAAAGTTTCAGTAACTTTTTTTAATTCATTTTTTTACACTTCCGCCGTATCAAAACAACTGAATGAAAAAAATGGAGTGGCATTTACTTGTTAGGTGGCGCGACCCAGCGCCGTCAGCATTCATTTGAATAATCCCCGATACTTGCAAATTCCAGTTTTTTCATAATTGATAAAACAAACTATTTTTAACATTTTAATTGGAATATTTTATGAAACAAAAGTGAAAAAAATTGTAAAAATTTTTTTTTTATTGATGAACTCTTTTGACGGCGTTCCACATATTCCCATTAATTGAACGCGGACAATATGTGTTTAAGTAGAGTAAATTCAAAATTTTATTCATTTATTTTTTTTGATAATTGAGCTTGATTCTTGAGCATATGCATTCCATTGACTTTTTATGGGAGTTTGAGTCTGCTATTCAGCAAATACAGAAAAGGTTCGACCAACGACATTTTTCAATTAAAGCGGTCTAACCAAAGTTGTTTAGTTACTGTATAAATACTTATTTGACATTTAGCTGACAATTTGGTAATTTGTTAATTGATATGATATGACGTTGAGTAAATGCGGGATTCAGACTCGGTTAAAAAAATGATTACATTTATAGATTAATTTTGCATATTTTTTTAAATAAGCTCAGCTGGAGTCTAACCCAAATTTCCGATCAATACTGACCAATATAGCATGGATTAAAAATATCAAATGAGTCGACTTTGCAGCTGTTTTTGATCGTGTAGCTCAGAAAAATTGTAAAAAATGATGTTACTGTAGCATTTATTTTTTTACTCAGTAATTTTTATTGTCAAATATTCCTTTAGCGTACACCCGATAAAAGGTTCATGTTAATGTTATGTTTAGACTGCCACTTTTATTTTTTTTAAAGATTAGTAAGCTATGTAAAAGGAATGTAAACCGTAGCTGTTGAAATTTGCAGCAATTATTGATAGAGTAAATATTGACCAACATAATATGGACAAAAAGATTCCATTTACTTATATTATTTAATTTATTTTGTCGTATTTAATGAGAAAATGTTCACTTTTGCTGTTAATAAATGCTTCAGATCCGTGCTTTCATTTAAGCCCAAAATGAGTTTAAAGGGCTTTATAGTTTTGGTTTTGATAATAACTCGGAGACTCATTTGGCAATAATTTTTGAATCAAGTTAGTTATTGTTTTTGATTTCCATGGATATAGCTTTATACTGTATAAAAGCTCTGCTCCAAATCCAAGCACTGGTGAACAGTATTCATGGAAACTCCTTAAGTTTTTTTTTCACATACTTACATTGTTTGATATGTTTAAATAGGCTGAGCTCAATTAGCCACACGGTGAACAAGTGTAGATAAAATATTGTTGCGGGACCACTATATTTTCAAAATTTTTGCTATTTTAAAATTTGCGTTCAGTTGCCAACCGGCTGGACGTTAAAACTAACTTATCATTTTTTTTATTTTGTTTTGCATTTTATTTATTAGTTCAATTTTGGGCGATTACCGCCAGCCAAATTTGAATATTTCTACACAAATGACTAATCTATTTAGATTTATCTTTTCTCTTTTATTTGTATATGCCAAGCGCCATCTTATTTTTTGAAATTGTTTTAATAAAAGTTTTGCTTAGCAAATTTTAAAATTTATTACTTTTAGATTGTGCGCTATAAGATTTGCGCCAATCCTCTCTTGTCCTCTCTTCTCGTCTGCTTTTCCATTGAATAATATGCGAGAAACGCTGGCTTCCATCCGCACTATTAATTGTGTTCCGTATTTTTTTGTTTATTAAATTTTTGTTCTTGTTAATCCGTTCTTTATATTCCTCGGTTTTATTGGTTTTTAGTTTTGCTCGGCCATTTGTCCGGCCTTTAGCTGCTTTTTGGTTTTAATTCAATTTTTTTCTCCTCCAATGCCATGGAATGGAGGAAGGAAAAGAGATTTTGTAACAAAGTCGCACAATTAAATTTTTTATCTTACAATTTAATTGTCATTGAATAGAATTTATGTTTTGTGATAATTTTATGCATTTGCACATACAAATTTTGCTGATAAATTACAGCCTTAGTCAATGTAGGGTGAGTCTCTTCTTCGTCGTATTATAATAAACTAAACTTTCAACTTAGCTATGGGGTGATTGTTTGTGAACTAATTGTTGTTGAACGGTTAGTTTAGAATTGCAGTTGTTTAGTTCTTTTGAGCTTACGAAAAACTGCGTTGCCAAAAAGTAAATTTTGCCGAAAAACTAATAGAAAAATTTTGAAACTAAGAACTTTACCTTCAAATTTCTGAGAATAAATGTCAAAGCGGCTAAACGTCTTAGTGTGTATAAAACCGAATGTCTTTACGTTAAATTTTTTGGCAGCTAAACGCTCGCAAAACCTTGTGCTTTAAGGTCAACCGTCTTTCAGACAAAAGTTTTTTTTATTGTTGGTGTCCATAAAGCCGAATGTCTTTATGATAAAATGTCCGTGAGACAAAACATCTGTAAGACTACAAGGTTAACATTTTCTAATGTGACAAATGACGATTCGGGGCAATGTTTTGCGACGATCAACTCGCAAAATTTCATCTTTTAAATATTGAATTGGGTCGTTTTATAGTTGCGGCAGTCAAATTGACTTATTAAAGGTTAAATGTCCATTTACCTTGAGTTGAAATTTGTGTCTTATAAGTATCGCAAATCGATATTGGCCCAAAAATTTTGCGTATAGACATTGCCGCGAGTTGGTAATTTACTGTTTTAATGCTAACCAATTGCATATAATCCCAAATGTTTACAAACGCTTAATCTTGCCATAATTTTTCATTGGCAATTAGCCTTAATGTTCTACAAGAAAAAAATTTTCTTCAAAATTTATAATACTCTATTAAATAATCCTGCAGCTTCCTGCAATTTTATTTCATATTATAGCAAAAGTCTGGTCACCACTGCTGAAATATCCGCCAGTTTTATAAAATATTTTACATGTAATAGCAGATTTCCCTTCCTCTGGCGTGTGTGTGTTGTGCTTATTATTTTTTTTGTTGCACATCTTATAAGGCGAATAGCCAAAGTTTGGCCATTAACTAATCTATTTTTGAATATTATAAATATTTGCCCGTAATTTTTTTATTTATTCCAAAAACTTTATTTATCCGTCTTGTTTTTTTTTTTTGCTGGGCGGAGGGCAAAAAGTGGAGGGAGGTATCCAATGTGGAGGACAGGAGGAGATTCAAAGTTTATTTCACTTCCTTCTTCCCTTCTTCTTCTACTTCCTTTTGTCCCGTTTCTTCTCTCCCTCCAGTCCTATTTTTATTGTTAAGTGCTTTATTTGCCAAACAATTTTTTTTTGGGGAGGAAACAAAACTTTTTAGAGAGAATTAAAAGCCCTTGACTTCAAATATTTGTTGCTAGTTTTGTTAATGTTTAACGAGTCAAATAAGGTCAACTTTTTTTTTTTTTATTTTAAAAATTTTTTTGGCAGATAATTTGTGAGCTGATTTTCGTTATGCAAGTTAATTGTGTTTTGTTAAGTCTTTTTGTACTTGTTTTACTTGTGAGGTTATCAAAAAGTTTTTTTATTTTTGAAACTTATTGTTTAACAAACTCTGGTCAAATTATTTGAGTAAAAGACCTCACAAACACATATACAGATACTTTGCCGTAGGTTCAAGCCTAGACTGTAACATAGGACTTAGACATAAGGTTGGACTTGTTGGTAGGCACAGGCTTATGCTTTGATTTAGGATTATGTTCATTCTCACATTTAAGCTTATTCGTAAGGTGGGACAATGGTTTTAGTTTACGCTGACAAAAAAAAGAGGTTTAGATTTTTGCTTAAGTTTAGGCTTAAGCTAAGGTATATATTTAGACGTAATTAATTGTTGTGAGGTCTTTTACTCAAAAAATGGCAAATTACAAGCAACAGCTTTAACTAAAACTCTTTAAAATACTTGCTTTTACTTAAAATCCGTTTTTATTGGCCTATAAAAAAAAGGCTTAATGAAATGACGCTTTTGTCACATTTTTTATGTCTTTGATCACTTTTTCGCTTAAATCAATCTCCAAACTTTTTGTTATTTTTTGACGATTTCACTTTTTGTTATTTTTTGACGATTTCACTTTTTTTTATTTCTATTTTTTTTTTATAAAAGCAATTTTTTTTTAAATTATATATTTATATTAGCCGCAATATACGTAGATAAAAATATGAAACACATAAAGATTTTAAGTCTTTTTTGCTGAAACTTGCAGAAAAAAAAGACGAATAAATGCACATAAATAAAAATTTTGAATGATTTCAGTGCTGGCTAATTTAGCATAGACTTAAGCTTAAGGTTAGTTAGGAGTAATTTAGTTTAAAAGTTTGGTTTGTAACTTTGAAAGCCCACTTTCTTTATAAAATTTTTTGTCTTTAATTGTACAAACAGGATTTTAACGACGTTAGCCAAAAGGCGCCGAAAAAATTGTTAATTTTAAACACTTAAACAATTGCTTTGTTTTCTCGTTCTTTTGTCCGCCTTTTAATTACTTGTTTACATCTGAGACATTTAGCTTTTATCGTTTTAATCTTAAAGCACCCAATCTCACAAGACATTTGGCCTTTATTATTCTAATAAAAATTTAAGTCTTGAACATGTACTATACTACTATATATTTGCCCTAAATAATTGATTGCTGTTAAACCGCCTTTATTTTATATATAAAGAATTTTTTTTTTATCTAATTTGATTAGTTCTCAACTTTGTGTTTTTTGTTAAATTTATTTTCCCTCTTAGCAGTGCTTTTATTTAAGAAAAAATGAACTCAGAAAGTTTTTTTGATTCTGGCTTCAACAATAATTTGTAATCACATTTGGCAATAATTTTGGAATTAAAAAGGTAGTTTTAGTGTCTTTGTGAATAAAGCCTAACCTATATTCAAGATTTTTGGGTTTAAGACCAAATCACGTGAACTCATTTTTTACTTAAATGAAATCCTTGCTTAGAAAATCAAAGGTATAATTTTAAATTTTGACTTTCACATAAGTCTCTTTAAAACCCTTAAAAAGTGGCATTGACCTTAAAATAGACCTCTTTTACTCCATTTTACTATTCATACCCAAACAATATTTCCTTAATACAATCCAATAAAAAGTATGTAAATGGCCGGACAAACAAGCAAATGTGTTTTACCACGTTTTAAATTACTCCATTCTGGAATTTTGTGCTCACGTAATCAAAAAATTGAACTATTACAAAGGAATTCTTTTTTTACCTTTCCTCCCCCTTTCTTCACCTTTTTTCCCTAATCATTACTGCTAATTGGCTTGCCGCTGCTTCTTAAGCTAATGAAACATTTAAAAAATATTTATTTTCTTGAGTTTATTTTCTCTTTAAAATTATAAATAACAAAAAAAAAAGATTTATGGCTTAATGTGCTGGATGAAAGTGTTTTAAGAAATTTTTTTTTTGGTTGGGCTTACCCATCAACAAACAAACATTTTTTTTGATTTGAGCATTTTTAAAATTGTTTTTTTTATTTATAAATTGGAAAATGATAAATAATTACATTCTTCCATTAGGATTATTTTTTCATCACAGAAGATCTACATATTTGCCTAAAATCAAGAAAAAGTTTTTGTAACTATATTATAAAATATTTAAATATTCTCACAAAACAAAAAAAAAAACATTAGTAAAAATTTTAAAAGTTTATCAACGAAAGTTTTTTAAAATCATCTTTTTATAATGTGAGAAATTTGTGAAATTTTTTGCTATATTTTTGGGAAATTTTACTCCTTTTTGAAATTCTTCCAGAATTTTGTAGGAATTTAAAAAAAACTTGGAGTTGGTCACCGTTGGAACCTCTCTAACATTAAATTTAAACATAGCTACTAAATCTTCTCCCTGCCTAAAGTTTTTGAGATTTTGCCAAGGAAATTGAAACCATTTCATATGCAAAATTTTTCATTAATACTTTTTTTCTGGTTCATTTTGTACATTATGCTATGGATGTGGATTATTAAGTATAAGTCCATTTCTGAGTAGCAATTTTTAAAAAGTTTTCGTTGGTTTTCGGAGTGTTACTTTTGTCGGTATTAAAAAGTCTTTTTATTAATGTTTGTTTTGACATACTCAAGTTTTTTATTATTGCATATAAAGACGTATAAGTACATGCTTTTAAGTACATTATAATTACGGCAAAATTAATTTCAATGATATGTTTTACCGGCTCAACATTTCAGTGCCCTCTGCGCTGTAGATTAAAAGTTCAGTGGTCTATCACCAATTTAGGCTTATATGTGTTCAATTTTATTTTAATCCAATACCACATCCACAGTGCTTAGTATTTATATATATATATATATATATATAATATTTATAAACGCTATTCTTAATATTTATGTTTAGCAACAGACAAGAAAACATTGCATTTACAAATGAAAGAGTAACTCCAACGTTGAACGGCTCTGTAATGAACATAAAACGCCAAAGTCGACTTGATTGGCTTTCATCTAAAAATGGGAAAATTAAAAAAACAAACATTTTTTTGTTTAAAACAACTAAAGTAAAGTAAATTTTGCTAAAAGAGCTAAAGGAGGAGAGCCCTAATTGTTTATAAAATGAGTTAGCAAAAATTGAAAGCGAATTTTACAATATTTTTTTAGCAAAATTTTTTTCCTTTTAAAAAGCGTTTTTAAAGGTTTATTTTTCTGGTTTACTGTCTTTTAATTTTTTTTTGTTTACTTTTTTATACTTTCCCCAAAATAAGCCTTTCCATAAGTCTATGATTAAGCGTAAGCCTAAGCTTTTTGATATTAAGCCAAAACCTAAGCCTAAGTTTAAGCCTAAGCCTAAGCCTAACCTTAAACCTAAATTTTCTATTTCAATTTCATAGGCTTGACATGAATTTTGCTTGAATAGCGTACGCCTTTTGCATAGCCTAAGCCTTATCCAAAGCATATACTTAAGTCTAAGCCTTACCTAATCTAATAGAACAAAAGCCAAGGGCTAAGCCTAAGCAATCTGAAGCTTCCATTATTAGAAGCAAGGATAGATTTTTTTAGATTGAACTAAAGCAATAAGATTTTTTGAGTTAAAAATTTTCTGGAAAAACAATTTTAATTTTAAAAGTTTTTTTTTTGACTTAAAATATATATTTGTGTTAGTCTTTAGTTTTTGCGGAAAGTATGTAAAAAAATTTTAAACAAAGTGCACTAAACACTTTTTTAGCTCCTGTCATGAGCACCAACTGAGTTTATTTAAAGAACACATCGTTAATTAAATGTTGTTTTAACTCTATATGCTAGAAAACAGAGCCATTAAGTGTTGGTTAACAAGTAATTATAGATAATTGTTGCAATTGGTATTCTATTTTTAATATTTTTAAATTGGCTTTTTCAAATTTGGCTAGTTTTAAGTAAGGCTTTTATCGTTTATTAATAATAATTTGCAAGTTGTTTTCAGCGGCTTATAAATTGTGATTAAGTTGTCCCTGTCCAGCTTTATTTTCTGTAAATAACGTAAATTTTTTTATTTTTTTAACTTTGGCAAAACGTTCGTTTGGATTGCGCTACGGATTGCGCCACACCGTTGGATTGCGCTACGCAAACCGATTTTGTTTTGAATTATTTTTTATTCTTTTTGTCATGTTGGTCCTGTCTCTTCTTGTTTTTGGGTTATCTGCCTTTCTGCGCGTGTTCCTTGTTGCCTTAGCGATCGCATTGTGATTTCGGATCGCGCTGCTTCGTCTTGTTTCCGTATATAATTAGTATCTTTTTTATTTATTTATTAATTATTTTTGTTTTATTAAACATTTTTATGTTTTCAGGTAGTAAGTTTTAGTTATGGTGGGCGATCCAAACTAATACGACGATATATACTATAAATAAACTATATATAAACAGCAAATATTTATTAAGAAAATAAAAAAAATACAAGGCTTATAGCCAACAAAATATAGTTACTGCTCTGAGCGACACAACAACCAACCAACCGAATCCAAACAAAACCCCTTTACATTTTGAGAAAAAAAATTCATGGTAAAACCACAAACATAATTAAATAGTGTAAAGCGATTTTAACAAAAATGTATAATAAATTTTTAATACTTAAATCCTTTTTGGTTTTTTTTTATCGATTTGATAGGTCGTTACACACATGATTGGTAATGGTTTGTTGTTTTATTATTGTTTAGATTTTAGGTGTTACACATGACTGCCCACGTCATCGGGCCAGATTTAATTTTACTTTATCTTACATTAATAACTTATTTTTGAGCCAACCACTTTTGTGTGTACGACTTTGGCGGTCGGGACTTGGATTGATAGCGCAAGCTGGTCTTTTATGTTTACATATGTATAAGCTTTAAATTTATTCTTTTGAAAACCTATAAAGTTGTATGTTAATGTTTGTATCATTTTTAATTGGCAAATTAAATAAATAGAGTCAGTCCCTAGAGATCCCAATATATTTGGGACCCTTCCTCTGTATTACCAATACATATTCGATTATTTTTCAGGAGACATTTTAAGCTTTTTTTTTATAGAGTAGTGCCTATAATTGCACTGTAAAAATGACAAGTCCCTTTTTTGAGTAAAGGTTGGGATATCTATTTAGCGGGTGCACCTTTAAAACCGCTTCATATCCCAAACAGTTTTACCAATTACCAGAGGACGTAACTGAGCTTGACCTTCAGTTTTTGTTGGTCAATTCAATGATTAAAAATTTTGTTATTAATATAGTATATTTCTGTTTGCGTTATACAAAATTTTAGCTTTTCACATTCATTTTGTGCGGCGCAAACTTATTGTTTAATAATTATTTTAGATTTATTAATACTCGATGCTTAAATAAACGTAAAAAAGTATTTTTATTTGCAAAATATTTCACAGTGATATGTTGTCGCTAAACATCATTTTCCAACTCAAAAATTATTTATTGTTATTAGCCATTATTCGCAAAGTGTCATTGAGCGATGCATTTGACGAATTTCTGCTTGATCCAATTGAACAGGTAAGGAAATTGACAATCGTTTTGATATTGAGGCTCACAAATTATTAAATTCTCAATTAGTTTATGATTAACAAATAAATGTGTTAATAAAGCAGTGTCTACACTTAATATTTTATATGCATAAAAATTCATTGACTTATGCTGCAATAATGATCCGCGATAAAAAGCTGATTTTTTTCTTTTTTTTTAGCGGAAAGATAAAACAGCCCCGATTTTATTCTGTGGGCCGTCGACCCGGAAAAAACAATGAATATTTGTTGATTGCAATAGCATACTTGTTATTCTTATGGGATTTTAGTAACCTATGTATCCTTACAATATCCTTACAATATAAAGATATGAAGAAGAATATAATAATCAAAATCATAACAACGGCTTTTATCGAAGAAGCCCAAAATGAGTCCGCGCGGCTGCTTTCTTCAGGTTTCCACACCAATTTGCAGAATCACTTAACAAGACATTTTTTTGATCTGTATGGATTTGGACGATGCTTTACTTGCTTTTAAAATTATGCTAGTTTATGTGAAATTACCTAAACTAATTTAATTGAATTTTTTAAAATTTAACTCCCCCGTTTGAAGATTGACATGTTTGAGAATATCCAAAAAAAAATTCCTCTGTGCTTTGACCAAAAATTTTTTTCATAAATTTTTTTTGCGATGCCATTAAAATTTGCTAAATAACATAATATATTTTGAAGTTTGGTTCAATCAAAAAATTTGTAAAAATTTATTTGTTTTCTATTTTCAGGCACTTTGTCACACTGTTTCTTTTCGTCTGATTTTTATCTATCTGACAACTGATGTGTTTTACCGGGGCATAAAATTATGTAATTATATCCATACCAAAATCAAATTGGGTCAAAACTGAGATTTTGATGCTGTTTTTAGCCCGTATGTTTTTTATTTCATAACTCCATACCCTTACATTTCTTTTATTCGGTGAATTTTATACGATGCTTTTTTTCAACCTTAATTCTTGTTTGCTCAGTGCATTTTTTTTCAGTGCTTTTTTCGTTTAGTCAACAAAACTCAATCAAATCAAAATTGCAAATAATTTTAAACTTGTGCATACAATTTGTGCCACGCCTATATTTACGATATCACTTTTTAACATCAAAATCAAAGAGATGTTTATAAAGCTGTGGCAATGAGGAAAAACTGGGCTAAAATGGCAATATTAATAATTTATAGCTCTCACAAAGTTTTTCATTCAAAATATTGTTGCGTGGAATAATCAAATTTTTTGTTCTATCAAAAATGAAAATTAATATTCAAAGTTGGAAAGCAAAGCAAAATTGTTATATTTCTTACTCCAAACGGTTGAAAAATTTTTTGGCTGTTATAAAACTCGGTGGAAAAATTATTCTCAATTCTAATTTTTTTTTTCAATTTAATTCTAATAAAATTCTACAATGAAGTCATTAAAGCATAAAACTGTTGAGTTTTACATGCGTTAACAAAACGCATTCATTTACTCATTGGATTAATGACTCCATTGGTAACGCTGTCAATGCTTTTGGCTAATTGGAACACAATTTTTATTCAAAATATTATTGTGGGTATTTTTTTTGAATTGTTCAGAGCCTAATTTAAACTGATGCCTAACTCTAACATTTTCTAATTCTAAGCCTACAAAATAGACATGCAAAATTAAATAGTATTTGCCAGAAACCCCACACATTTGAGTATTTTAACGTGTACGGCCTTTTTTGGTTATTGATTTGTCCCGGACCAATTTACAAAATTTTTAAAACAACGGATGCATCTTTTTTCAATCCATATGTCCCCCAATTTTTATTCTAAAACATTCAAATAGCCCCAAAATATAATCAAAATAGTGAGTTATGGTGCCAGGAAGACCTGGCACCAAGCTTAAGTTTAAGTCAAAGCCCCGGTCTGACCCTAAGCCAAAGCCTAAATTTTATAAGGTCCACATGGTCAATTTCAGATAAATTTTCGTTGCGCCGGACAAACGCAAAACGATTTGCAATGCATCACTGGACTTTGTTATGACGCTTTAAATATACAAAATGTATGTTTGTTTAATAAACTGGCGCCAAGTTTATCAAGTATAAATTTTGTAGGATTCCGTCAGTATTGGTTGTGCCACATCGGACATGTGTAAAACAGCGGAGTGTATTTTAAATGAAACCGATAATTTGGTAAGTTTTTAATTGTTTTGACATATTTTTTTTATGGTGAAACAGAAGTTCAAAACTACTAAGGTGATTTTTTGCTATATTTAATAACAATAAACAATTAAATTTGTTCATTTCAGTTCATATGTTGCTGTGCAAACACGTATTGCAATGGCAAATCTCATAGATTGCTGAAGGCTCGCTGGCGAATGAACGAAGACGGCCGTCATCGTCCGAAAACAGTTGAAAAAACAAACTTGAACCAAACACTTAAGATGAAAAAACGTTTACTTAACACACGCAATGTAGCCGATGAAGAGCCGGGAAAATTGGCAGGGAGTAGTCCTATACTGGCCAGCGCTGTTCCCACAGTGTCCAGTTCAACTACAAAATCAGCAACAACAAAAAAATTATCAGCAAAAGTCATTACAACAACATCTTTGGATGTGAATACGACTAAATTGCCGATAATTGAAAAAGTTACAAAGGCAAGCGTTGCACCAACAACAAAGAAAATTCTTTTAACAACAAAAACAACGCTAAATGTTAAAGTTAACCAAACCGCGCCTTCGACGACGAAAAAGATTGCACCGCAAAAAGAAACCCAGAAAAAATTGTTTGATACAACAAAGCTCAAACCAAACGAACTGCCGGAATATGTCACAACAGGGCTACCCGAATACAGAACATCAAACCCGCCCAATAAAATATTATCAAAAGTTGAATCAAAACCTAAAAAGTTGAGCAAAAGCGTAAAAGTAGTAGTGACAACACAAAAAATTAAGCACACCACTAAACCAACGCCTCTCAAAAAAGATAAAAACAACAACGAACTGAAAGTGATAACAAAAGGAAAAACTAATGTGGATTCAGGCTCACCTGAAGTTCAACAAATGGCTTCAAAATCAGAAGCACCTTCAATTCCGCAAACAACATCAAAACCAACAACATTAAATCAAACAACAACAAATCATACAACAATAAAATCGACAACAAAATTGACAAACACAAAATTGGCGACAACAAAACCTACAGCAACAACAACAACAACAACAACAACAACAACAACAACAACAACAACAACAACAACAACAACAACAACAAAACCGACAACAACGAAAATTGCAGAAAACACAAAACCAGAAAACCTAACCAAAATTGTCCTTCAAAAATCGTCTCTTTTAAACGCGTTCACCACAAACGAATTTGGAAACGACAAAACAACACAATCATTCTTTTTCACACCAACATCGACGGCGCGTGGCAAGGCTGCAATAAATCGCCTGAAGGACCATCGCTCATTCCCATGGTACTTTGTTGTTGTCTTTGGGTTTATTGTTTCCGTCATCATTTTTGCCATTGTTTATTTTGCGCTAAAAAAGTGTGGAAAATGTTCGCAAGGATTAGGGGTGAGTAGCGGACGACGAGAAAGTCTGCAACGCATCCGCGATCAAGACGGCGTCGACGACGAAATCTGCGATATTGATGGGTATTGCAGCAACAATTATTCTTCGAACCACTCGGCTGCTAATTTCTTAAAGTCGAAAAAGTCGCCCAAGCGTCGGTCATTACTTTTCCCTTTTCGACAAAATCAATCGAAGAATGGACGTTTAATAAAGCCCAACACCACGAATGATTCGTTGGTATCGCATTGCACAACGATTACAACAATCTCAGCGGTCACAAACACGTCACCAGCCAAGAATGAAGAAAGGTCACCAAAAAAGTCGGCTTCTGCAAAATCAACGCCTTCAAAGTCGAGGGCGATGGATGCAGACCGGGAGCTGACGGTCATTGACCCGTTTCTCAATAAACAATATACTGGAACCATTCATATTAATCAGCTGCCGGAGAGCAGAATTACCAAGAATTGACGAGCAACAAGACTATTTATAATGTATCGGAGTATTGTTTTAAATTGATTTCTTTGTCTTGTACAATCTAATTTGCAAAATTTGAAAGTCATAAATTGAACCTAACCACCGTTTAGCAAAAGCAAATAACTAAAGTAAAAGACTTAAGGTTATCTAATCAAGCATTGTCTTGGAATCATATCTGTAATTTTACCTCTTAAAATTACTTTGAGAAAAAATGTGAATAAAAATTAGAATAGAAACTCAGCTTTTTAATTGCGTTTTTTTTTTGGCGGTTTTGGCAATGTGTTTTTTACAGTATTTTAAGTTTCACATAAAAACTACCCGTAAAAAAATGTATTGGTGAATAATTAGTCAAATATCAAAAATATAAATCTATCATTATGGTTTGGTAGCATTTTTTACAATCCTAAATAACAGCTATGTTACATTTTGCCAAAAACATTGCGAGAACAATTACAAAAAAATTATAAATAAATTTTTAAAATCTCGAGTTTCTTTTACTTTTAATTCCTCTTTCTAGCGTAGAAGCCAGTTCGGATTGTTTCCTCCAAAAGTGATAAAAATATAAGATAATTTTTCATACACATCAATTAATTTTCACGGTGCTGCCTAACTGAAATTCATTTTGGACTTTTTTCTATACCGAAGTTTCTAATTTTTTAATTGTCGGATATAGGTCAGCTTAACGCCATAATTACTTTTTTACATAGATTATATAGGCGTTTTCGATATTATTAATTTATAAAAATATTAAAATAAATAAAAAAACGACTCAATGACGATACTACTTCCCGCTCAGCCGAAGATCCGTTAGACTACCAAAACATTTCCTACTTTCGTAACTGTTCTTTTTCATAATTTTATATTGTTCATTAGCTTTTTATGTTTAATTTATTATTACCTCTATTCCTAATTGTATGTTATGCCTTCTACCAAAAAGGCAATGAATATAAGTTTTTTTTGGCTTTTGATTTCTTTAAAAATGATCAAAATTTTTAAGAACAAAAAAAGTCAAATAATTCAATTTTTTGAAACACAATTTTTGTCGATTTTTAATTTGTTTTTTTTTGAATTGATATTTGTATAAAATGCGTTGTGTTTTGAAAAACTTAATTTACTTTATATAATAAGCAGACATAAAAAAAAAACAAGCACCGTATTTCTCTACCAGAAGCCCTCTGCCAATTGAAGTCTTCCTTTTCAGCTAGTTAAATAATAAAAGCCGCTTCCCCCATTATTAGAAACCCTTATTTTTTGGAGTCATTAAAAAATGAAGCTGCGTGACTTTTAAGAGCAAAAAACGGTAATTTTACTTTCAAAAAATGTCGACGAAATTCTTTAGGGATAGAAAGATTGCAAGTCCTCCAATACTCGTTTGTTGTTGAGACCGTATGATGCGAATTGATATTTTGTCAGATGATGGTGCTCCGGCGACGACATTGTCTAAAAATATATTGGTGTTAAGAAGTAACAAAACCGGTGACTTCACAAAGTCAGCAAATTTCTTTTTTGTTTTTATTTTTTTTGACCCTTATGACCCAAACAACTATCAAAAGAAAGCTTACCGCTAATATATTTTTCTCCACAATGGTAACTGCTACTGTTGCGTTAAACTTTTTGTTTCTGTCCAAAATTGACGTCCATTTTTAGCATTTTTTCCATTTTTAACATATATACGGTTATCGTAGCACTAATGTTTTTCAAAGTTTGCGATTTTGACAAAAACAAATTTTTATACAAAAATTAACATTTTTGTTTTGTTATTTTTTGATTAAATTCCTGGAACGCCTCAGATATCCTATTTCTTGTTGGCTGCTGATTTAAAGGTTTTGACTTGTCATTTTGTAAGATTTTGTTTTTGGCTTCCTGGAAATCGCCAATCCCATTGCATGTTATGACTTCACTTTTTTCTTTTTTCAAATTTTTTTCTTTTTTTTTTGTTATCTATCATTTATCTGTTTTTTTCCTTTATTTTTTTCTCTTTTGTTTCTTACGATGGTTTCTCAACAGCTACCTATTGATTTCTTGGCTTTCTAACCATTTCACTTTTCCCTAAATTTTGTTTTGTTTTTTTCTCTTCATCTATTTTAAAGCTAACCAAATCTCATTTTTTGCCTTTTTTACAACTTTCCTTTCTGTTTTTTGAGCCTATCCACATACAAGATTAAAATCACTTCCAACATACATATATCACTGCTCTACCCCTGCATCAAGCTCATATGGCTTTATTCCTCCACCAATTATGTCTTTTGCTTTTTCTCTAGCCTAACCAATTTGCCTTACTGCTTCATATCCAATCTGATTTTTTCCCCAATTTTTTAAAGTTCTCACAATTGTTTTTGTGTTTACAATTTTTTTCTTTTACAATTCTTGTCTGTTGTGTTTGCTTAAAATCGATTTACTTTTTTTTTCAAAATTTTGCAGTGTGTGAAAATAACGGATTGTATTTCATTGATTTGTTTTTGATTATTTGCTCTTTTATTCCTCAACTTTTTCTTTCCTTTTGTTTTTGGCTTTTCGGTGGCGTCGTTGTCGATTGGTGGGCTGACCAGTTATGCAAAAGGACGGATATATAAAAGAAATGACGTTTACCTTATTATTTAATTTGTAAAATTAAAAATGCCGCAGTTGTGTGTGCCGTCGTGGCCGACCATTTTGCCGGGTTTGTCATTTTATATTTATGTGTTAAACGTCTTATTTTATGCATTTTTTGCTTATATTTGAGCTGGCTCAAAATGAGGCCGGACAAAGTTACAAAAGAGCATCTCATTGCGTTTATGTGTTTATTTGTCCGGCTTCAATTTGTCTTTTTTTTATATTCCCGTCGTGTTTACGATTGGTGTATTTTTGTACGGAATTTTATGTCCGGCTATTTTTTGGACAGCGTCTTCTTGTTTGCTCCCCCTTTATCCGTATTTTGTCTAACTTATAAAGCAGTTTCTTTCTGTGATCTTTCAATCTTGCGTTATGGTTTGCTTAGATATTTCTGTTTTTAATATCGTTAAAATCATGATAAATCCCTTAAAGCAATTACAGTAAATAAGCTAGCTGTTACACAGTGCTGTACTACAAAATTTTGCAGTTACAAAAATTATTTTTCGCTTTACCGCAAGCTACTGTATGGAAATCGCAAAGTGATGCAAAAATTCTACAGTAACCCACTTTAGGGGACTTTACGATATATAACATTTTTATGCAATTTGTTGCGTGGTATGACACAAAACTTCTAAGGCTTTCTAATTTATTGTTGTCTTACACCGATTGTTTCAAGTACATTCAAATTTGTTTTTACGCGCTGGTTAAATATTTGAGGACTAATTTTGAGTCATTTTTTTATTATGTTTAACGTAACAATTTATATTTTGATTTAAATATTTGTTTGGGTAATAAAGACACAGTTAATAATTCGATCTGGCCGTTGTTTTAGTATAACGCAAGAAATTGAAATTGGAATCAATTCTTTTATAGGAGCACAACACAATCTTATTAGTTTTGATTTTGAGTTTTGATTTAATGATTACCTAAGCACTGATAGTTAAATAATGTTTGAGCGCCGTATGGCATTGTTTTTCTTATAGACATACATATATCTACAATTTTTGATTACAAAATTTTCAAACAATTCAAGCTGTTATGCAATTTGAAGCGTCATTTAATATTTTTTTATGTTTTTATTTCATATTCTTTATGCTGTCGCACAGATTGACGGTGTTAATTTGTAAATTCATACATTATCAGTATTAACATTGTAGACTTTTAGTTGGTTTCTTTTTTGCAAAGCACTAAGAAAAGGAGAAATCCCAAGGCAAATTGCCCAAGTCTATTCACATGTTCAAATTGCTTCAAAATTATAGGTACACAAAAGAGGTAAACAAATACTAAAATTTAGCTGTCATAATCAAAAATGCGCTTTTTCTAACAGTTTGTTTATGTTCGCCAAACTTCCTCTCTTTTCTCCGTAGAAAAAATAAAATTATTATTGTAGGCTGTCCAATCCCGGCGCAAATGACGATTTGCCAAAAAGGAAAGGCCTTTATCGTGAGAAATGTCAACATAGCTAACCCGCAATCAACAAGCTTGATTGCCGCGACTCCAAAGTGTGTCGTAAATCTTATGGTATTCCTCTAAAGTTCCTTTCTGCGCATGTACGCTAAATCATGCACTTAGATTGATGGGTGTTTGCTTTTCCGCCAAATCTTTTTTTATCTTATTCTTCTTATAAATCTTTTTCAATTATGTTTACTATTTTTTATAGTGTTTAAAATGTTCATGTATATTCAAGAAAAACTCTGATGTTGAACAAATTACAGTTTTTGAAGGCATGATGGCTGAAACCGTCAAAAAATTACTAATTTTTTGTTTTTAAAAGCCATTCCAAACATTTTAGCTATCTGGGAAGCATCTTTTCATTTGTTTTCAAATCTACTCATTATTCTAATGGACTCTGACGATAACAATTATTTTTTTTATATAAATCATTATTTTAGAAATTTTATCGGTCTTAAAAGAAAGTTACAAAAGCGTAGAATGCCAATTGGAGTCATGTCCGAACGTCTCGTCTCCTCCCTTCAATTTATCAGTCGCACAACTCGGCCACACAATTTATATTGTTCCGGAATGTGTGTCGACACAAGAAGCCGTTCGTTTACTAATTTCCGGAAAAATTATTACAACGACCAATGTAAGCTCTTTTTTTTTGCTTTATTTAATCTAAATTGTTTTGAATCTAAATATTTAAAATAATTTTGCTGGTTCATAATTGGGAGTGTTTTATTATAATTGAAGAGCTATTTCTTTTTTTTTTAACCTTTCGTCATTTGTTTTAATTTGTTTTTGAAAAAATGACCATTGCTTTATTTTTACGAAGAAGTGAAGTAAGCTGAAGCAGAGGAGTCGAAAGTAGGTGGGAAGAGTGAGGAGAACAGAGGGTGGGAGAGAGACAAAAAATAGAAGGTCGAGAGATTGAGATAGGGAAGGAAAGAGAAAGATATGGTAAAAAGAGAAAGATATAAAAAGGGTAAAAGATATAAAAAGGGTAAAAGATAGAAGGAGAACGATTTAATAGGAAAAAAAAAGCTGAGAGACAGAGAAAGTGTGACTGATTTTTCTGGAACAAAAGAAAACTGCGAAAAAAAAAGATGAAAAGAATTGAAATGGAAAGAGTAAAAAAAGAAAGGACTGCTACGAAGAGATGAACAGAGAGAAGTGTGGAGTAGAATATTTTGAAACGCATAGAAAATGCGGTTTATTTTACAGGGAAGTGAAAGAGAAAAATGAAAGATAGTAAAAGAGACAAAGAATGCGACCAAAGCTTTTAAATTTTTTGAATGACCAGTATCCAATTTTTTTTTCTTGAACTAAAATCTCATCTTAATTAGCATTTTTGGCTTTTAAATTCCGGGAATGTACGTGCAAACTTTCTTTAAACATGTTGTGTTTGTTGAGTCCCATTGTCTTGTTGTTGATCAAAAGAGACGAGGTGTTGCTTTTCGTTTGGTCAGTGATTTGTGTATCTAATGCAAAACATTTTTTTTGCACTTTGGCTTAAGCTTTTTCATTTGCCATTTTTTCTCCAGCATTCCAGCATATGATCGCCCACTTGGGCTTCCTCTCTTAATTTTTTTTTCTAAATAAAAAATAAATAAAAGTTCAAGTCGTTGGCCTAATCATTAGTTATTTGTTTTTTTTTTCATTCATCAATTAAATGGAAAGTGATAAATGGGCACTTGTGTGTGTGTGTGTGTGTGTGTGAGTTAATGTTAGTCATTAAAATTTTCAAATCAAAAAAGTTGGCTTGAAAAGATTTTAGGATCAATTTAATTTTTTTGAAACATTTGTTTTGAGTTTTTGATTGCTTTACTTTTTTTGACTTAAGAAATAATTAATTTATTTTTTATAGTAATTTTTTTTTGGGATAGGTTTTCCCTACTGGTTTTTTTCCATCAAGAATTTTGATTACTCACTTATAATATTTTTACATAAAAATGTTGTATTTTAAAATCATGAATTATTGCTTGTTTTTTGCTGGCAAAACAAAGAAACAATAAGTGGTTTTAATGTAGTTTAAGCTCAAGAAAGATATTGAGCAAAAACAAATGAAAGCAAATTTTTATTTTTTTAATGAAATAAGAAATTCTCGGTATTTGGGTTTTGTTAGGCCTTTTCTTATTAACCTTGTCCACAAGCCTCAGCGCTAGATATGATTTCAGATTATTAAGTTGGGACCAATTTACGTTTAGCAAGTAAAAATTACTTTTCGTCAGATTTGTTGCAAAAGGTGCAATTGAATGGGTTACAATTGAATGGGTTTTTGAAAAGTTATTTTATAAAGGCCGACTTACAGGTCTAAAACGTTGTTGAACACCTTTCATTTGTGTGCCCAGCGGTTTAGCCTCGAAAATTGGACAATAATTAATTACTATCAATGATAAGTCAATAAAAACTACAGTTAAATTAAAAAACATAGATATAGTGCAAATGTAATTTTTTTTCAGAACTTTCATGTTGTAACGGATGGTAAAACCGCACAGGTCCTGCAAATTGACGTTGACATTTGGACTGCATTAGAAGGCGAATTGACACATATTCAACTAAGAAAGATTTTACGCGATTACTTTGACCAGAAATTGGGCACAAATTGGGAAATGTTATGCATTGAATCGTCAACAAATTTGCCCAAAGGCACAATTCATTTGTTGAGGAATTGCAAGTCAGAGGATTCAAAGATAAATGGCGTCGTTTTGAACGACGATTCTGTTGCAAAAAAGTCGGCGCACAAAATTTCTGTGCTGTTGGCACCAATTAGCAGAAGGTAAATTTATTAAATTATTTAATTGAAAAGTCATTATTTGAAATCTAATCGTATATCAAAAAATAGGTGTGTTCAATTTTGTGGCTCTGATAAACCTTTTACTGTTAAACCCTTTTTTGCGCAAAAAATTGTTGTTATGTTAATTTTGCACACAAAAAGCAAAAATTTTTGTGAATTTGGCATTCTTTTGACGGTTAGTTGTAGCTGTGACTGATAACCAACTTGCTCTTCTACCAATTCGCGCTCATCAAAAAATAAATGATTCATAAAAGATGAAACCAAATTTGACAAGGCGCGTTTTAATAAAGGAACAAGTAGGTTAGACGCTTGGTCTTTTACAGTTCCAACCAAATCGTATAACAGACGACGTTTACTTGCACCTCCAGTACGGCTGTCGCCGTTTTGGCCACCTCCACGGCCTCATTAAGTATTAAAAAAATTTTAAAATTCAGAATTTTATTTGTGAAATTAAACTTGTAAGTAAAGTTTAAAAGTGTATTTTTAAGTGAGTACAGCCGGTTTTGTAATCATTTTTATATAGTGAGGGCGAGACACTGAATATTAAAAATAAATTTTTTGAATAATGAATTTAGGATTGTGGCTGGCACTACAAAATCATCAAAAGGCGTAAACGCTGACTCAAGTATAGCCAATGGGAACGACGATAAACTAAAGGTATAAAACTCTTTTATTGCTTATAAAATGCTTTTCTGTCGTATTTTTAGCTTTTGGGCATGTGTGTTATATAACATTTAAGTATATTAAGGAAAACTTTTTGCTAAGTTAATTTTTTGAGACATTTTGCCATAAAAATAAGCTGTGAAAAGGAAAAATAGTTTAATGAATGATTCCCAATCATTATCGCTAGGCATATAAAATTTTTTTTAACGGCAATAGCAAATATTTTTATTATATTATGTTTTTCATCTTTTTTCAAATTTTCGCATAATAAAAAGTCGAAAAAATTATTTAAAATAATGTTATATTTTTTATACGATTAAATTATAGAAAAAGAAGATTATCAAAAAGGTAGTCAAACCGCCTTTGATGTCGTCGAATCCCGAGCCGCCGTCAGAAATGTTGTTGAGCAATGGTCTAGAGACAATTCCTAATGGAACGACGTCTTGCATAAAAAGTATTCAATTTAAATCATATTTTTAGTGATAAAAATTAGCTATTTTGACTATAATAACAAAAATAACTGAAATTAGAAGTGACAACAAAACTGTTTCAGAAAACGGCGGCAAACAGCTTGTTGATAATGGGACCAACGAAAATAATGTTCCGTCAAAAGCGAACGGAGTTGATGCAAAACAACTCAAGTCGAAGGGAGGCTCCGGAAACAGTCTGGTCGGAAAAATGACGGCCATGTTCAGTGGTACACTGAGTCGGAAAAATTCACGCGATGAAAGCAGCATGCCTGCAAAGCCAATTATAAATGGCGTCGACAACACCGCAAGTAACTTAAATGAGGCTTCAAATAACACAATTGCGACATATCTGCCCATCCAACTCCCGCCACAACTCGAAATGACAAACGGACATTCGGAAATAAGCAATGGAAGAGATGCAGCTCTACCTGGCTCATCATTTGATCGTCCCACATCAGTTTCCGAGTTTCTGGCCCGGCACTCCTCAATGCAATACACCGCCGCAGTCAACGGAACAGGGGAAACGAACAATTTCCAACAGTCCGATGACGATACCTCGTTTTACTCGGCCGTATCAACGTCAACTGCAAACTCGGTGCAAAATACAACGGTTGATGAATCGACGGCTTTGAAATCGCTTACTGTGACATCGACGTTGTTGTCAACGACTTCCAAATGCCTAAGATTAAATTTACAATCTGATTATGAGCAATTGGACGACGATTCTTTTTTACCAAATGGTTTACGTGATACAGCAGTGCCAATTACTCCACAAAATGACATCAACAACAATACTTCAACAAACAAAAGCACAGGACTTTCAAATTCTACCACGTCGCAGAATGGAAAATCTGAAATAAACGGCATGGCGCTCAGAAGTGATGCAAATTTAGGGAAAATGGAGAAGTCTATGAGCAATTCGGCGGGAAATAGTACTCAATTAACAAATAATAATGCTCAAAACCCGGTCTTAAGTTGTACAGCAGTCAACAATGAGTCGGGATCGCTTGGAAATTCCAATAAAAACGGTGAACCAAACATAGATGAGGCTTTACATACAACTCCAACTATTAATGATAATACGCTCCTTACACCCAAAGGTGCGGATTGCAAGAGGTTGGCCCTCGACCGCTACTCCTTAAACAGCGACTCGACGTTGTCATCAACTGAAAAGCCGACTACAACTTTGGCAGTCAAAGTTGAGTCGTCTAACCCAACAATTTTAACGTCTTCCCAACTGAGAAATTTGACCGCAAATAATCGAGAGTTGTCGCTAATTTTAAACAATGGAAATCAGAGTGGGCTTAGCAGCTTAACCGACGATATGGATGCGTCACTAAAAAATGGGTGAGTGCTTAATAGTAATACTTTTAATATAATTTAGCAATTTTGCATCAGCTGAAACCTTTGGATTCTGCTTGCATTAGTTGAATTTATTTGCGTCATCTAAAGCATCGTCAACAGTTTTCAAAAATAGCGACAACGTTTCCGCCCCCAAAAAAACAAAATTAAAATTTTAAAGAGCATGCGTAAACGACATTTAATGATGACGTAAGACAATAGTGTAGAGACAATTTTTGGATTGAGCTTATAACGACGGTCACGTTTTGTCAGATGACCAAATAATGTAAGTAAATAAAAAAAATAGCAGTATTAAAATGAAAGATAGGTATATACAAAAATAACACAAATAAAAGCCTATAATTTGCTTTACAGATAGAAATGAGATCTCATTTCATGAGATGCATACTAAAAAAATAATGACTATTAAAGGACGTAAATACACATGTAATATTATGAGCTAATTCTCCCTTAAAATGGGTTAGTTATTTTATAATTTTAATAAACTTTAAAAATTACCTTTTGATTTTTGTTCTGATAAATTATCCAAATTCAAAACCCAAATTGAGCCACATCGAGTTATAGGGTTTTTTTTTTAAATATTCACCTACTTTTAAAATTACAGTCTTTTTCCGTCTGACAAGACACAAGTTAAGCACATGTACATATATGCATATAAGTATAAGACAATACAGAACTTTGTTTAGAAACGATGACGACGAAGATAAAACACTCCTTCTAAGCTCATCGACTGACAACAGAGCCAAAAACAGTTGGGATGTGCGTCGACGAAGCAATGATGAAGACGACTCCGAGGCGTTGGGCGATTTCAGTTTGAGGGAAGACTTTTCCTGCAGTTCAACCACATCGGAATTGTTTGCAAAAACCTTTTATTCAACCACGTTCTCGACAACAAAAATTAGCAAGTCATCAACAAGCTCAACACACTGGGAAAGGCCAGCCACTGTAGCGGAGCAAAAGGCGACAAGCCAAGAAAGAAGTTCAATAGCCAACCAATCAAATATTGTTGTGCCGACATCCCCAAAAGAGATGGTGCGCGGGATGACGGACCAATTCCGGTCGTTGTTCTGCAACAAGTGTTTTCACACTTTACTTACAACGAGGTTTGTTTGATCTGAATACGGTGTGGAATACAGAGCTTTCATTTGAGTCTAAAATGAGTTTAGGCGATTTTGTAATGTGGGCTTTAACAATAATTTTCAAACTCATTTGAAATCAGGAAGGTAATTCCAAGGCTCATATAGATTCAGCTTTGTTTGTTTCCAAGTTCTAGTAGGTTTAAGCTGAAATCACCTGGACTCATTTTGGACTCAAATGAAAGCTCTGTTAATAGGGTTACGAAATAGGGGCTTAAGATAGAAAGCGTTGTAAAATAATAAATTGGTCACAAAGAGAAGAAATTAGAATAGTAAAAAAAACAACTATGAAAATCCCCCAGTAGGAAGTTGGAAACTTCTTATTAATAGCTCAAATGGGACAGTTTTCAGCTGCACGCCAATTTTACTCCAGCTATAAAGTGTCGATACACTACAGCGACTTTAGGAATTATATTTTTTTAGAGTCAGGGTTTTTCGAAGACGAAAAAACGATTGGTTTGAACGGATTTTTGATAGGGCCTTTCTAGAACCGGGTTTAGGACCAGGACCAGTCCTATTTTTGAAAATTTCGAAACAAACATTATTTCAGATCAAAAATTCACATGAAATGCGATTATGACATTTATTTTTTGATAGAAACCTTAGAACCCTAGATACAGGACCAGTTTTGGTCTATTCATAAAAATTACGAAATACATTATAGAACTCTGCACAGTTTCATAGAGGATCTCTAAGAAAAATTAACATTTGTAATTTTTGTTCATTGATTACTATTATTCTTTATTTATAGGAGAAAACATCTCAAAAGAATCTGGAAGTTTATACCTGACAAAAACAATAGCAAATGACATTAAAATCAAATAGTGAGAATGTGCAGAAAAAATTTAGCTGTTAGCCAAATATAAATTGGAAACATTAAATTTGTCTATTTAGCTGTGCGAGTTAAGGCGCGTTCACCCGCATTGGGACGAATTGTGCGGTCAATTGCTAAACGCTGGTTATTATCAACTGATTCATGCGGCTGACCGCCTTTTGACGGATTGCCAACGACGGGTAATGTAAATTTAAAATATAGGAAGGCGCTTATTGAATTTTTTAATTCAAAAAATACTTTTGAATAAAATTTGCTAACAATCTTATGCAGAAATAAGCTAGTTTTAAGGAAGCTTTGGATTTGAAGCGTTTATTGACAGCTGAAAAAAAGTGATTGCGCCATAAAATGAGAGCGAGGTAGACTTATTCGTTAAAAATTATGCCAGACATTTCTAACACTAATGCCCATTATTAAACCAAATTTTGTGCCATTTGATTCATTCTTTCGCATTTTATTAACTTGTCACTTTGCACCAGCTGCCAATAAACGCTTCAAATTCAAGCGCTGGTTTTGAGAACGTTTTTCGCAAAAACCCTGTAGGGAATAGACAAATAAATGTAATTGGACAATTTTAATAAGGCAATGAATTATCGAATTCATAATTAAGACCTCCTTAAGATTTTGATCACATGAGTAAGAGCAATATTTCAAAATTGACAAAAGAGCTAGATGCAGTGGTTGATTAAGGCAACTCTTTCAATTATCAGTGCTATTTTATTTCTGTCTAGCGTTGAGTAAAGAAAAATAGAATTTAAAAACGACAGGGTTATTGAGCCATAATTTATCACTTTTGAAATTTAAATGCCATTGTTTGATTAATTATTTTGTTTTGATGATAGTAAAACAAATGAAAACAATATTGAGCTTAATTAATAGCAAGGTAATTATGTTGTATTAAACGAACGGCAAAAGAACAACAACAATAATGCGATTTTTGGCGCTTTCATAATATAGCTACAGTAGCCAACAAAAAGCAATGGTCATTTATCAAGCACATTGTGCTAATACCCAACCAAAGTTTAAATATAAATATTTTATACAACATCACAGCATTATTAACTAATTATGCTCAATAATTGTGCTTTTTAGATAACATTGACTTTTGCCAATATTTTGACATTAGGTGAAGATTGGTGACTATTGACAATCACTTTATTACATTTATATAATTAATGCTACTTTTTTTTAGGTAAGCAAAGAAAAGTATTTGGCAAAGCCGATTCAAGTTTTAACCAATCTTCAAGTCTATGTGCTCAATCCAGTTGATGTTTTGCGCGCCGCAATCGATGAAGGTTGGCCTTGTTTTTGTTTTAAAACAACAGTGTGTTCACGAAAAAAAACGTTTTTTTCAGGCGTAATTTGTTTTCCGTATGGTTTGATTTTGGACAAAGCATTTGAGCTGCTAGACAGAATTGAGTTTGTTATTCGCCAAAATGAAGAAGTTGACGTGAGTTTTCTGATTTTGCGTTTTATATCACTTTTTTATATCAAAATGGCTTTTTCCCCAATTAGTATAAAGAAAAAGTGTAAAATACATTTATAAATATGTAACTATCAAAATCTGAAACAATATTCCGGTTTGACAAATCACATAGTCACTACACTTCTTAAACATCTCTAAGAACACTGAATAGATTCTTGTTGACTAATTGCATGGAATTTATTTGGCCTTGTTTATATTTATAAGCTTGCATTAAATTTATAAAATCTTTTCCAATGCCAACGTTTACAGCATTGAAATATTGTACTTT
The DNA here is from genome assembly GCA_035044305.1 of Drosophila nigritarsus. Taxonomy (NCBI): domain Eukaryota; kingdom Metazoa; phylum Arthropoda; class Insecta; order Diptera; family Drosophilidae; genus Drosophila; species Drosophila nigritarsus. Next base: position 22,070 of record JAWNMF010000541.1, on the reverse strand, counting down.
TGGACAAAAGTCTGCATTACTGAATTTGAATTTACTCCCAAAAGGGCTGTATAATCCGGCTTTAAAAAGAAAAGACGCAGAAAAAAAGGCGACTGACAAAAAGTCATAAATAAAAACTATTATTATAATGAAATTATTTAATATATTTTTTTGACATGTAATGGCATATTTGGGATGAATTTTCTTTGCCCTTAGACTGCCTCTCAGTACAACCTTTTTATCGGATTCCAATTGATTGTAGTATAAATGACGTCGTTTAACACTTTATTTGTTTTAAACTTACACATTGGTTGTAGGATGCGTTATTGAATTGGGAACGGCTAGCCGAATTTGCGCGTCGCGCTCAGGTCCATTATCGCAAAGTTGTGGAGCCGGAGGCGGAGCGCCGGATGGCCGATGTATACAAATTATCCGCCGTTCAACGCCTGCAGCGTATTGACAGTAAATTTTAAAAATTTATCTTATTTTAGTTTTTGGCGTATTTTATAATTATTAACATAATTGTTGGCATAATGAATCTCATTTTTAGGCTTTTTTGTGGAAGCCAGCGTCAACAAATTGGAAAAGGTAACAAAAATAACAGAAAAATGTTGGCTTACTAAATAACAATCCTAAACATTAACGTTAATATTTAATCGCCATAAGCGGGCTAAATAATTTACCAAAAAACTTAACGGGCTTTTTGTACATTACAGTTTAGTTAACTGACTTTATTGTGGGCCTATTTCGTTTTGGTTTGCCATCCTGCAATAATGAGGGAGGAAAGTGCAATCAGACAAAATACGGCATGTGTAGCGCAAACATTGAGACAAACTGTAATATATCGTATTTTTTAAATTAAATCCCATCTCTAATATAATCCCATGGCCACAGACCGATTGTAAACAAAACACCATGAAGGTTAGTGTAAGTCAACATACGGTATACGTATTGTAACTGCACAATAACGAAAAGTTTAGGAAACCGAAAAAACAAAAGACGATATGCGTTGGGAAATTGAACAGCTCAAGACACAAAACCAGCAACTCAAAAAGGATAATCGAGAACTGAAGCAAACGTGTCTAAAGCTGGACTCTCGAATTGAGACACTTGAGCGCAAATTCAAAACGATGGCGCGTCTGCTTCAATAGAAATGGTTCTAGCAATTTTTTTTATTCAGTGATACATTCTCAAAAATTGTGAAAGTTCATTTTTTTGCAAATATTTTTTTTTATAATTGAATTGCAGAGTGGATTGGTTGAACTAAGCTTATTCATTGTTTTTCTAAAATTTATTCAAAAATGCTATAATAATTGCATAAACGTGGATTTAATTTACGTGCGTGGCGACAAAAGGCAAAAACTTCAAGCATCTTTTAAAGTAGAAAATTTTGTTGGCCTTCGTTTAAGTGCAATTTTGTTGAATATTCCTTTAAAAAAAAGTTATGATGAAATAAAGTGTTTACCGAAACTATGCCAAAACCGCCAGAGATTAACATTTAAATTTTGCAGAAAAGCATTTTTGTCATTGTGCAACAAAACTTTTTTATTTATGAAAATGACTTGCTTGCTATATCATCTAAAGTATTTGATCCGTTTTTTAAGAAATAATAAATTTATGGCCGATACATGAATTTACTTTAATCAGTTTTTTTTGAAAATTTTTTCTGAATGCCCCAAAAAAATTAATCAGTGAAAAAAAATATTTATTCATTAGAATCAACTTATATTCTTGTTTGCCGTCGTACTGTAAGCCGCTACAATAATGAAAAATTATATTGGTTTGGCCTTTCGAAGGTGCGGTGTCTCGCAGGCGATGTCGTGTTCCCGGACTTTGGACGGATAAGGGTGCATATTTATTTTTTTGTGTTTTTAAAAATTATATTTGATTTTAAAAAATTCTAAAGAATGAAAGCTCAATCTTTTACAAATGTCTAAACTCAAAAGCTGTGCACAATCGGTCTAAACGGATAAAAAAGTGTATTTGAAAATTTTAAGGAAAAAAAAGTAAGAATGAGCAAAAATGGACGGTTCTATTGCAAGATATAGTTTATTTTCCCGGAGCAAAAAAAGTTATTTTGGCTAATTTTTTATTAATCATATGAATTTTCAAAAATGTAGACCAAAGGGAAACCATGTCTTAATGCAACGAATTTATTGCGTAAAAAAAGTAAAAAAAATGTTAAACTTTTTGACAACCAGTATTTGCGCGATTAAAAATATTGGAACATGTTATTTGTCTGTCATATGTCTGTACAAATATCTCGTAATTTGCATTAACAGCAAAGGCAACAATAAACATCTACCAATATCTTCAATTTCCATACTTCTTCGGAAATAGGCTAAAAACAAGTCATTTTCTATAAATGGCTGAAAGGACTCACTAAAAATACCTCTAGCTAAAAAATTGACCAGCTACCATATGCAAAAAAGGCCATACAATGTACCAAATTAAATAAATCAAAACTGAATCCATTAGACATATTATGCACAGCCCTGTAAAAAAAAATTTTTCTGTACACGTATTTGATTGGGACTTGTGGAAAATTATGTTGGATTTGTTTGATCAACCGCCTAATTTGGGATTATCGTATAGAAATTTTCATTTCTTGTGTTGAGTAGTAATATGGGTTGTTGTTGTCCGATGAGTTCGACGAGGAATTGTCCCTAAAAATGTAGCACATTTCTTTAATTTAAATTTTTTTTAAACAATTTGCAATCTAACGAGTAAAAAAATTAAAATTTTTCTGTACACGTATTTGACCATAAGACACTTGGTCTTATAATCTTATGGCTTAAGTACTAAAAATCTACAAAAATGTTTTGAGGCTATTTGCCTAAATGTCAGTTGGTCAAAGTCATTTGATCTCAGGACCCTTGATCACTTTAATTGGACAGAGTCTTTAAAACAGACGTTTGTCATTCAAAAATATAATTTAAATTTAAAATTTAGCGCTTTGAATTTTATTTCGTTTTCAAATTTGGAAATTTATTGATTTATTACAAGACGCCGAAATTCGATTTCAAAGAATATTTTATGAGACAAAACGTCATCGCGGGTACCCGTCCATGTTTTCTCAAAAAAGTTTGAGATCAAATTTTTTCTAAGACTAAATATTTCAATAACCCCTATTCCGTTTTGGAATAGTGGCTTTCAATGCAAAAAGGCTGTGTGCAGGCTTAAAGCTATTGTTCAATAATAGAAATTTTTAAGCAGTTTAAATTTAAAAACCAATAGGAATCGGCGGCATACGCACTATAAGGCCGGTTGTGCATTGTAGCAAATTGACGAATTGCGGATGGACGATTCATGAGCATTTTTGGGACGCCGTCCCTTTGCATTGCTGACTTGGCGATTTGTGCGTTGCGAAGAAAGTCTCTCTCATAAATAAACCTAAAATCAAAACCAATATTGAAGTAAAATGCCTTCAACGGCTATAATGGCACCAACCTCCTGCGGTAATAGCATAAAATAATGATGAGAAACGCAAAAATTGTGGCTAGAAGGCCAACAAAAATGATGGCGGTGAGGAGAAGCGATGAAACGATAAAGCTTTCAGCCTTTTTGATAGCCATTCGTTCCCTAACGGCGTGTATACCATTGTTTTGTTGTGTGTATTCGGCGTTCTCGGCGGCTAGGTTCAGTGTTAGTAGTTCGGCTTCGTCCTAAACAAGGAAATAACAGGGGTTGGTCAAGTCAACTAGAATAAAAAGCGCCTAGCAAATTACATCCAATCGCAAAAATTTATTTCAAACACTTTTAGGACTGCGCCAGGCTAGACTAATCAACCAACATGCTAATGGGCAGCTGGCACATCTATTTTCTTTCCTTTTGTAATTAAACTCTATTTTGTCTTAAGCATTAATTAGTTATGAGTAAGTGGGCCAAAGCCGACCAATTAAACATCGGTTTGCGTAATTATTGAGCTTTTGAACATTGTTTTTTTCCTGTTTACTGCTTCTTAATTAATTTTATTACATTTTTCAGGACTAATCTACCAAAATGTTGCTGTGGCTGTCGCAAACCGCAAAACCGAAATTCACAAAAATAATTAATTTTTTAAAATTATTTATTGGATTTTTTTTTGCGTTTTTGAAAACCTGCTGTTGGCAGCGTTGTATCTCGACCTCTCGACTTACGGATTGGACGGTTTGGTTATTATTTGTTTAATTTTTTTTTTAATTTTAGAAAAATGTTTTAAAAAAATAGAAAAAAAATGAATTGTAGCATTTTTAAACTATAACAAAAAAATATAGACTGTAATCCCTAGAAGACGGTACTACAAAGACACGGTACTGCAGACACTGCACACTGGCACTTCGATTTTCTTTAAAAAATATTTATATAACTAATGTTGAGCAAAAGATTAACGGGTATTTTAGTTGTTATCCCTACAAACAAATTTCAATTCCGACATTCAAGTCCGTTCCATTTGTCTCTAGTTTTACCTGGTCGAGTGCTTTTAATTTTGTAATATTCAAGTCGTGAATCAGCTCATGCACAGTTTCCGGCCGGATTATCTTTGAGTTGGCCGTGTCAATAAACAGAAGCCGTAAAACTGTAAAATCGCGCATAATTTCATTGTCCATTTCTAACGTACTGTAGCGCGCGTCATGTACGGTAACGTGGGCGTTTGCCGCATTGCCCATTGCACTAAATATACGTAATAAAACTAAAATTTAAATCGACTCAAAAAGCAAATCGGCAAAACAATTTACAAAAATTTTTATACAAATTAAAAAAAGTACGACTTTGGGGAAAACGAACTTAACGTCTATTTTAGTCGAACTTTTACATAGTTTCAGATTTTTTTTTACTGGGCAGACAGCTAATTAAAACGAACATTTAGCCAAGAACAAATTTTACGGCCATTTTTGCAGACGTTTTTGTTGGTCCGATATTACGTCTGTTAGCATTTCATGAGACAGATATTTGAAATGGATAGCAAAATTAAGGTTTCAACACACACAACCAAACCCCAAACATTTCTTTTGTATATCAGATGACAGAAAATTACTTACGCCAAATACTCGTCAATTTTTGAAGTGTTTAATCGAATAGGGTTTTCCGACAAAACGACCGGCACCAAATCGGACGATTTGCACACCCAAACCTAAAAGAAACTATATAATGCAAAGCTGCTGAGTGAATTTGTTTTTATTATAATACAGCTGTGAGGTGTAAAATAACTCCGATTTGACTTTAATTTTTTTTATTTAAAAAGCCAAAATAAAAAAAAATAAAAAAATAATTTGTGCAAAATCGACAGAGTCAAAAAGTCGTTTCACAACACTGCTTATAACAATATAATACTGCTTATTGGTACAGCATGCTTTGCTACAATTCTTTATCGATAGTTAATACAATATGTTGCTTGGTGAAACATAACATTGTCTAATTAAATTTTACAGTATGCTAAACCCACACTATGTTTCGCTACAGTATGTTTTTTCATAATAGCTACAGTATTATCATATTTAATGTTACACGATTTGCTACTGTAGTATGTCATACTTAAATATGTGCATGCAGGCATATACAGTATGCTACAATACAGTGCAAGATAATTAGATGGTGTTCAGCTACAGCATTATTATATATAAAAAGGTATGAATCTAAAGTCTTAAACTTGTCCTACCTTAACAGTCGTAACGTCGGTCAGTCCTGCGGCGTTGTCTGACGGCGAGTCACTAACTTTGACATTTAACACAAACAGTCCGCCCGCCAAATCACGTAGCGTGTTTTTTAGGCAGATTTTGCCGCTCGTTGGATCAATATCAAAGTAGACGTCACGCAGCCGTCTCTCCGAATTCTCATGGAAAAATGTTACCTTTTCAATTGTGTAGTATAGCGCGGCTAAATTCATAAATGTTTAACCTAGAAGTTCATATTTTACACGGTTAAACTTCCCAAAAAGTTATTTTTAGACTTTCGAGTTCACATATCCGCAAATCGTCATTTGTACAAACTTTGAACGCAAGTTTGAGTGAAACGGTAAAAAAAATTGCAAAGAAATGTATCCCATTTATGATAATTCTCGAGTTGTTCTATTCCTTTGACCAGTAAATTAAACAAACAACGAAAACCCGATGTGCGCCCTAGCCTTACCTTATCCCAAATTGGCGCTTCATTTTACATTAATTACTCAGTTTTTAGTGGGCATAATTAAGTAGAAGCAAGTCGAGTCTCAGCGCAATGTGGTGGGCAACCGCCAAAAAAAGACGTTTGGAATTTTCAGTTGAAAAAAAATTGGTTATTCTTTAAACAAATTCTCATTATGCAATCAATTATTAAGAATGTTTTACCAGTGACTGAATCCTTGTCGTACGCTTGAATTCTGTCCAACAAAGTGTCGACAGGCGCGCTGTATTGCAGTGAGTACTCATACGAAGCTTTTTCGAAATGGGGTTTATTATCATTTCTAAAACGAAGAATTTTTTTTATTCAAATTCGTCGTTCGAAATATAAAAAATGAGAATAAAATGACTAACACGTCAGCGACCTCGACAAAAACGGTGGATGCTGTAGGCGGAGACACTTGACCCTCGGCGCTTCTACAAATCGCTGAGACTTGTAAAGTAAAGCGATTTTGCGATGGACTGCCGTCAATGTCCAACTCAGCGATTATTTTGATTTCGCCACTCGTCGAATTTATTGCAAATAGCTTACTGTACGCGTCACTCGGCAACAGTTCATACTCTACTGTGTTTCCAAAAATCTGGCGCACTGTAGTCATATCTCTACAGTAGGCTGGCGTCTTGCCCACATAACTGCCAATTGGTGCGCTTTCGGGCATACGAAAAACGGGAGGCTTGCCGTAGAATGTTGCGGCGCCCGCCAAATTGGAAATCGTATCGGGCGCACGCTCGTCAATCAAGACTTCGACGCCGATGCGCGACTCTAAGCTGCCGCTTTTGGCGAGAATAATTAGCTGTAGAAAATTTAACATTACAATACAAAAAGCAATTTAGAAACGCTTGTTTAACACACCTAATAGTCATAGCAAAGCGACTAAATTTTGTTGACTCAATGACCGAGTATTAAAGGACAGGCTTAAGCTTTAACATAGACCTAGGTAAAGCTTACCTTCCGAGACAAACGTTTTGAAATGCGCAAAGGGTTTTGCTAACTTGTCAGTGCAAGCTCAAACCGACCAAAGTGTGCCAGCAAAAAGTGAATATTATTTATAAAAAATGCATAAAAAATTTTCTTTGCGTTTTCATTTTGATCACTGCCGTTTTGCAATAGCTTTATAAAACAAACAATTAATGTTAACTGAGTCTTAATTTGATTAGAGAACCGAGCTTTGCCGCAAGTGAATTATAGGGCTAGTTACGCGCAATATGGCAATGCATATATAATGGAGCAACTTTTTTTGAAACATTTTCTTATTGTCAACCAATTATTAAAAATAAATAACCAACGGGTATGTGTTTGACTCCACGGCTATCGACATTTATTTCTGGACCAAGACGAATTCCACTCGCGCCAATAGCAATCACTCCAGCTTTTGGTTGAATTTCAAAGCCGTAATCGGCGCCTTCAATTGCGAACAAAAGCTCGCATTGCGACTTAATGTCTGCCATAACTTTAGCGATTTTGTCGCCCGGCTTGGCGTAACGCTGGAAATATCAGATTTGTAAGAAAAAAAAACACATCAAATCACATAAACGTTTTTTTGTGATTAATCGATTAATCACAATGGGTTCAGAAGGGGGAGAGGGGAGGGGCGATAATTTAAAAACAACTCGCTGCACTCTTGCAGTTTTACTCCCACAAATATTTTACAATAGAATTCTTCGCGCTAAAACGTTTCATATACAAATATGTTAGATCGAACGACTTTTAATCGTAGAGCAATTTTTCTTACGGGAATTACACCCCTTAGAACGTTTTACCCAATAAATGTTGCAACTAAAAACGTATTATTCCACAGCTTTATATTGCCTCAACACCATTCATCCCATTAACTCATCATTTAATGTCTTTAAAATTTGTTGAAAAAAGTGTTGGATTAAAGCATAAATTTCCACAGAAAACAAAAGAAAAGGTTCTTTCAACGGAGTCCTTTAAGCAAAAGGTTTCTAATATATAGTTTCAAACCTGAATTTGGTCTTTAGAGTGTTTAGTATCAATTAAATGAAACTTCTTTGAGCCGTCACAACTTAATAAATTTGATTATTAAATCAAAATTATAAAAAAACCAACCGGAATGTTAAAAACCATTTGTTGGCTGTGCAATTTCGGTAAACACTTTGAGACTGCAATAACGTCAATCTCCACTTCGACTTCCACTTTGGTTGCATTTTGTGGGCCGTAGGAGACCACCGTAATAAAATACCCAACGCCATCCATCCCAAACAATGGCGCTATCGTACGGATGGTGCCGGTCGGCCGCCCAATACTCAATACACTAACCAATTTGGCTGTCTTTTGAAAATTTGTTGGATTCATAGGAATGCTAAAGTCATTGGCCGATACTGGCCGAATATCAAAGTGGTCCGCATTCACAGCGCCAAGATCCGCAACAAAACTGCCGACCAACGTATTCTCCATTAATGTGATTTTTTGGGTTGTTGGCGTTTTGAAGTGGGGGCGCGCCAAGTCGGGGTTGTACGAGACGCGTACAGAAACCTAAAAAAAGTAATATTAAGTATGGTGAATTCTGCATTTTGATGCGTATTCAGATAAATACCGGAACTAAAGTTGATTTGCCCGTGCTCAAGTCGACGGCTTTCACAAAGAAGCAATAGTCTTCCGACTGGCCTTCGACAATCGTTTTGTTTTGGTCGTCATTATTGATAAACATATCGATTATTTGACCCTAAAATTAGCTTTCTTTTTATTAAAACAAACTTACTTAAACGTTTAATTGTTCTCATGTTTTTTAAGTGTAAGGATAAGTTTAAGCTCACAGCCCGAGTTGTAGCTGACAATGCAATATTGGCACTTTTACTTTTACTATTCAGCTATGAGTGTGCATTGCTTATTAATGTATATTATTAGTATTAGGAAGTTAGCTCAAAAAGAATTGCAACTTGACTCATTAATAAAGTGTCTCAACCCGCAGACCGCATAACGCGTCGAAAATGCTAAGGACTTTTTGTCTTCTTTTTTTTTTATAAAAAAGAGGTACAAGTGGTTTTGCCTTAAAAAACTTACTTCATCGTCAATCATAAAAGGCAGTGTCGAAATGTTTGTGTTTTGTGCCTCCAAATCAACAATTTCGTAGGACAATGCGGTGCCTTTGACGACTGAGGCGCAAACGACGCCAATCGGCCTAATGCTTTCATTTGGCACGTTTTTGGCGCTTCGGTCGACTTCAAACTCGTAAAATTTTTCAGAAAATTCCGGCGCGAAATCTACGAGATTTTGGCATACAATAGACAGAGTGGCGTTGTCCAAGACTTCACCGGTAATGGAATCGACGGCTTGAACAGTCAAGGTTTGGCGTCCGGCGCCTCTCAGTGATCTCGCATTTCGGATAACGCCTATATGAAAAGTTGGAAAACGTTGAAGGCCCTCAACTATAAAAAAAAGTTTACCAGTATTCTGTTCAATTGCAAAATATGGGCTCATAGCGTCATCGTCCTCGGAGACGATAGAATACTTGACTTCTGGCGCCAAAGTGGAAATTGCTAAATTTTCTGCATCAATCACAGATTTGGCGTTTGCGGCCAGCGAGTAGATGAACGAGTTGGGCGGCAAAGAGTTGTCGACTTGGATTTCGCGCGCCGTTGAAGTTTTGTCAAACACGGTTTTTGGCGTTCTGCCGTCGCTTGAAAAAATGTGAGAGGTTGAGTGTGGGACGAAACGAACGAACAAAGATGCTATAAATAATTGGAAGACGCTAATTTATGACATAAAAAATCAAAATTAAATAAAAACAAATTTAACAAAAAACATTGTATGAATAAATCAATTTTAGGGTGAATTTTAAGTACTTAAAGTAAATGTGTAAGTGCTAGGGTTTACTACTTGCCTGTTAATATTTTTGGTTAACAGTCTTTTAAAATTTACCTTTTCAACCGGCACTGGCACTTTTATGGCTCGACTCGTGTATGTTTATTATAAACAAAAAATATATAAAACGTAAATGTTTGGGGCCCATTTTAATTCCGTATCCACTAAAAAAATACGCAAGACTTTTCAATCCCGTATCACCTTTGGCAAAACTCATAAAAGCAAATAAATTACCGTATTCAGTTGGCTCTAGGAGATGATTTACGTCCGTAACACTGACGTTGACAAAAATATTTGACAATTTGGCAGTTTTTTGATAGACAAAATTTTTGATGCCTTCTTCAATGCCCGTTGCGCCTGTAGCGACTGCATGGTCGAGTTTCTTGCGCAATTTATGGCCATCAAACAATAACGAATTGTTGCGCATGCCGTGATTGCCAAACCGTAAAAGTGTGGTACAGTAGTCGTGGTCAATCGGCTGGTTTAATACCGTAAGGCAGTCGGCGTTTATGATACGGTATTGCAGTCGCGCGTCCGGATCAAAGTCCATTGCTTTGACAGAGTAGACGACTCGCTCGTCTTTTACGTCTAAAAATTTAAAGGGATCATAAATAAATTTTTTAATAACTACTATCTTGGGTTGAGAGCAAAAAGACGCCGGATAGAAAAAGCATAACTTAATAGTCGCCAAAAAAAAGGCGGTAAAAACGACCTGCAGACAAAAATAAGACAACAGGCAAAAAGACAGCAAAAATGCAGACAAACCGAATACAAAATTACGAGAGACAAAACACAAATATGTTGAGGAAATTAAATCACTACTGTAAAATTGTAGGGTTACTGTCTTTAATTACTGCATTAAAAATAAAATTAAATAACCTTCTGTAATTTCAATTATCGCAAACTTCTGCGTAATCTGAGGCCAGGACGAGCCAATGCCGGCGACCAAAATTTGAACGGACGTCGAACCAACCAAGTCTAGTTTACTGTTATAAGCGATCGCCTGAAACACGATCAAATAAAGAGTAGATTGCATATTCAAAAAAAAACAACCAAAAATCAAACCTTTATTGTGTAATTTTTCGCGCTTCGCTCCAGGGGTCCTCATAAAAAATCTGCCCGGACATGGGGTCGATTTGAAAGTAGGCGGCACCACCTTCTGAAATTGCGTAGGAAATTGTTGGTTCATCTGTCTCGGTGTTGGAGGTGACATGCACACGGCCAACTTCTTTTGTGCCAGGACCAACCGCAAATGCGTATATTGGCTGTAAAAAATGAATCATTTAAAATTAATTACCATACTATATAAACACTGTAAAAATAAATATAACTATTACAGTAAAACTTACTTAATGCCTTACTACTGTAGAAAAAACAGTAATAGTAAATTAATACGGCAAACTTACTTATTCATAAATACTAATAAAATTCAGTGAATGAGTGTTTAATTTTATTCTAACTCAAAACTTCACGTATACCGTAAAAATTACTGTACATAATAAAAAAAAATATATAAAAGTTATGTAAATCGTTGCTTTTTGTGTGTTTGCTATCCATCGGCAGCAAAAAAAGTAACAGTAATTCAGTAATTTATTTTAAAATTATTACCCTAAAAAATACTGTAAATTAAATTCATATTAATACTGTAAAAATATAGCACATAATAACGACAAAAATTAATGCTGTTACTTAGCAATTTAGTAATACTGTAAAAGATTAAGAAAAAGTAACAGTAAAATTAACTGAAAAACTACTATACCTCACAGCTATTGTACCTTTTGTCAGAGTAAAACTATTATGAATTTTATCAAACAAATTGAAATGGGATAAACAAAAATTATACCTGATCAAATCGACACTGTTCCATTACACTGACACGCCACCAGGCTTAATCGGCCGAATAAACACTTGCGTGACATCGGCCAAAACGCCATCTTCAAAAACATTAACTGTAAATTGTATTTCGTTGCCTAATCTTTCAATAGTGACGTCACTCGGATTCTAAAACAACAAAAAAATGAAAATTCTAAACAATTGAATGAAGGACTCATTGACCAGTTTCGTCTGTCTATGAACTTTTGTCTTAAATGTCGTAAAGATTTTAATATTTTTGTGATTTTATCTGACTGCTTAGGCTTAGGATTATGATAATTTTTATTTTGCCATAATAACAGACAATGATTGTTTTAGGCTAAGGTTTAAGCTTAGGCTTAGTCATAAGCTTGAGTTTATGCTAAAGCTTAATCATAGGCTTATAATTAGTTTTAGGCTTAGACTTATGCTTAGACTCTAAGCGCCATGCTATCATTGCACTAGGTAGAGTGTTTGTAAAGTTTAGCCTCTGTTTGTGTCAGTCAGGAAGTTATATCAAGCAAATTGACAGCTCAGAACTCGCTGCTCCAAAAGCATAAGCTTGCAAATTTAAAAAGGATCAAAATTTTAGATGACACAAACCCGAATCACAATCACACCAGTTTTGGGTTGAACGCTGAAAATTTCTGACGCCAAAGCGTTGTCCTCGCCTTCAACCATAGCAAACGTCAAGTTGCGGGACAAACTCACTTCACGCTGCACAACTGCTGACTTACTGCCCAATAACGGACTGGGTTCAATTAGCTTGAGACGCAACATAGGGTTGAAATGTCGGCTCCTTCCGCCACTTCCACAATTACGGGGTTATCAGCAAACTTCACTGGCAAATTGTTAGGCGCAACGCCTGTTTCCGGAGTCGTCTCCGCCATGTTTCGGCTTAAGTGTATCAGAAAGGTCGAGCAACGTAGCGTTGTTTCATTCGAATTTTGGTGTTGTGGGTTGACCGCCAAAATTTGGACAATCAAAGGCGCAATTTTTAAGTCTTTGGCAAAAACGCTTCGCAATTGGCCCAGCGCATCGGCTCCGCAATTCTCGCTAAACTTGAACTCTAAGTATTTCTCGTCAGCCGACTTTTCGACGGCCGACAATTGGAACCTGCAATTTAGTGTTGTTTTTTTATAAATACCAATCAAAAGCTTACAAATCTTTATATTTTCCAGTCAACTCAATCTGGTAGTCGTCGAAGAAAACACTTTCGGCATTTTCAATCTAAATTTAGACAAATAAATATTTTAGGCTTTAATTTCATGCTGGAACCAATAATAAATGACTGTTTGTACGTACATTTTTGCATTTGTATTGAAATAAATTTTATTAAAGCTCTAAGACAAAAAAATGCCAACAAAAATACACATAAACAACAAAAAACGTACAGACAAAGGGACGCAAAATTCAAAACTAAAAATTAATATAACGTAATATTTTTTTCATAACTTTTGGACATGAATACAGTAAACTACGCAAAATATACCTTTTTAGGTTAAAAATTATGTTAAAAAATAGTCAAAAAAGTTATTCCGCTATAATAATTATAATTTCTGTCTTTTTTCTCGCAGCTTTTTGCCCGTTTTTTTTCGTTTTTTTGTCCTGTTTATTTTTGTCCTCACGCCTTATTTTATATTTGCTGACTGGCATTTAGAATGCTCCGTTAGAGTTTGTTTAAAAAGAGAATGAAATATTGGCGTGCAAAGATTTGCGCACGCAAAAAAATACGCATTCACAAAAAATGTTACCTTAAAAAATTTGAGAGTCTTTCCCGGTGCACAATCCTTTCTCACTATGCCTTCGGCGGGATTTAAATTTACAGTATACCCTGCAGAGTTAAGACAAATTCCCTTTCTGACTTGTTGATCGGCCGCCATCGAACGAGTCGGTATGTCAATTAATCGGATTTGCAAGTTATGGTTTGGTCTTCCAATGTGTTTGTAATGTTATACTGAGTTGGGTGAGCGTTAATTAAAAAAAGTAAGAATAAAATAGTCTTATAGAGGGTAAAAGACTGGAACTATTTCATTTCTAAAACTTATTAAAGACTAACATAAGTGATAAAGTTAAAAAAGCAAATAAAATACTGTATTTTTACATACTGAATTATTAAATACTGTAATAGTTTTATAAGGATAATTCTCCTTTACTGCAAAATTAACGCTAAACACATTAAAAAAATAGCGACATCAGCGTATACTAAAAACAACAGTAGTTAAAGCATTTAGTACTATAACAGCTCGTTGTACTATAGACAATGACTTCAGATTAAAAATACTGTAATTTCACCAAACCATACAACAGAGTAAGTTGTGATTAACTTCAATAAAAGTTTAGTAAAAGAAAAAAAAACCAGAAAAATTAAAAAAAAAAAACATCATAATACAACAACAACAACAACAAAAAAGTGACAACAATAATAACAACATTTAATAAGCAAGAACAACAAAAATTAGCAACAACTGTGATGTAAAAATTTAAAATAAGCAAACCGTAATATTAATAGAGTCAGTCCGTCCCACGGTTTGGTCGAATCTCGTAATAATAGCGCAAATGTCTGCGCACTTTCCACATATTCGGGGACGATTTTAAACAGCTTTTCAATTGATCGCTCGGGAAGCGTAACTAGTATTGGTGAGTTTGCCTGCAAAATGTAAAAATTCTAAAAAAAATTTAAAGGTCAGTAGGTTAAATTACTGTAGGCCAACTTCAATTTCTCCTGACTGCGGTTTATTCTATGGCTTTTTAAGATTTTTATTTTCCTGTATTTTGTTATTAAACTTAAATTATTTGATTTTACAATATTAAAATATTAAAGGCATAACAAACAAAAATGAGTTGAAAAAATGAGGGACCATAAAAAGTTATCAAATGGACGTTGTGTTAAAACACAATAAAATAAGTAAGCTCAATTTAAAGATTACATGAAACGTCGACTCACCTGTTTTGATATCCGAAGAGGCGCGTGAATTGAACCGCTGTGTCAGGTAAAGCTTTGCGCTCTAAGTAGCCAACAGTTGAGTAGAGTTCAAACAAGTCTAAAAAAAAATTGTGTAAAAGCAAATTTGTAATTGTAAAAAAGAGAGAAAAATAGAGAGGGGTATAACAAATTATTGTAACTAAATAGAAATACAAATTTTTGATTTAAGCTAAAAATATATCCCCGTAAAGCGGAATAAAACATGGTAAATAAAACTGAGGCTAAATTCATATGAACAAAGTGGTCAAATATAAAAATAACTAACCACTGGCGAATACAGAATTGAATAAGTTAAAATAAAATAAGTAAAAAATTGAAATATTGCGTTATTCCGTTTACACGCAGCAGCAGAAATCATTGTCCGCGCAGAGTCGTGTCGAAAAACCGCTCGTCTGTAAAACAAAAACTTATATGAAAATTTTAAAATGGAAAGAAAGAGACTACAAAAACAGACCACAACTTTAATCATTTTTTTTATTATTTGCGTTAAAAAAAACTAAATTAATAAAAAAAAAATGTCTTATGCTATGAGTAAATCGAACTTTTTTTTTGCGTTTTGCGCCCAAAAATTAGACGCAATTTTGATTTTTAATGCAAGCGGACTGAACGGCAAAGAGTTTTTAACATTGGAAATGAGCGCGCAACAAGACATTTTGAAAGCAAAGAAAGCTCAATGATTAATCTGGCATTAATTACTTATATTTTTGATGAGCGCAAATTGGTAGGGGCGCGAGTTGGTTGGCAGTCGATTGCTTTATAAAGCAATCGAGTTTCAATTTTTATCAAAATCGATTAAAAAACAGAATTTTTTCTCACCTAACGAAAATGATAATTTAATTCTCCCCCCAAAATTGGTTATGGAAAAAAAATTATGTAACATTCAGGTGCCTCCAATTTATCATCCATATTTTTTGTATTCACTTTTTTTGGGTTGTTCTCTTTAAAAAAAGAATTAATTTCGCGGCTATCGTTTGCCAATAATTGGGTCAGCCGATTAAAATAATTATTTTTTTTGTGAATTTTTGTCCTTCAATTCCAAACAAATTTTTTTAATTTTTTTTTGCCGCTAGCGCTCTCGTTGCGCAGTAGCAATTGCAAAAAAAAAGTGGAATTGGTGGGGATTGGGGTAAAATCAATTGTATAAATTTAAAAAATAAATAAAGAGAAATGTAAGGGTATGACAAGTAAATCAAATGGCACAAAATTTGGTTTAATTATGGGTTTTAAAGTTAGAAATGTATGGCATAATTTTCAGCAAATGGGTCAATCTCGCTCACATTTTATGAACCAATGTTTACTTTGCTTTTGCTGTTAACAAACGCTCCAAATCCAAGCATTGACTGACTGAGACCTTTCGGTTTTAAAAAAATTTCCTAACAGTCGCTGAGTTACAACTTTAAAATATAACCGCATTACTTGGAATCCTAACAAGTAATAAATATAACGAAACAAAACTAAATAGAAAACTTTGCCATAGCAATGAGATGAGCTACTCTTAATTCTGCAAACGATTCGATTTTTAAATTGGGTTTAAAATAAAAAAATAAGTCAAACTCCAAAGCCAAAAAAACCAAAAAAGCTAAAACGCAGAAGCCGTTCTGCGGAATTGATGCCAAATTCTCACTAAATAATAATCCAACTAATAGATTGAAACCTAACGCTAAAAAAACACAAACAAATGTGCACGTATATTTGTTTGTATTAAATAAATAAACAAAACAAAAAAGCCAATAATTACTAAAATAAATTAATCAAACAAAACTGTTTGTAAAATAATAGTCAATTTGCTGAGCGGGTAACTCAGGAAAGACTGAATTCCCCCTATTTCCAATATTTTTTCTTATCTCAGGGGAACAAAAATTTTCAAAAACTTTCAAGGCCAAACCATTAGTCAAGAAAAAAAGTTACCTCATTAATTTTTGGGGTTTTTTTTTCTTTCGCTTGTAAATGTTTTGACACAAAAATAATAATATCGTATTTGTTAAAATTTTTTTACTATTTATGAAATTCAAATATCAAAAAAAAAACGTTTAAATTTATAAAAAAAAACAAAAAAAGTAATTTATGTTTTTATAATTTTCTTTAAAAAATGAAATGATTTTGAATGTTAAAGTTTTGGAGAGGGGAGGGAGGAGTAATTTATTGCCCTACAATTATTGTGAGCAACATAACGAAATTTAAAAATTTCCCGGTAATGTAATGAGTCCATTATACCGTTAATACTGTATAAAGGGCCTACACAATCCCATTATAAACATACCCATACCATTATGTTACCCCCGCCTAATTTTACAGTACCAGTGGTTTACCCTTCATTTTTCGGACGACAAACAAAACCTCTACCATAACTATCAACGACCGCGGGTCTTTTGATTCACCACCAGACAACACATACAAAGTAAGGTATGGAAAAAAAACCATATTATGAACTGATATCTGAACATTATGTGCTTGAGATAGCAAATAGAAACTATAGTAAATTTTTTGATTTTTGTTTACTATTTTGTGAATTGCTTGGGGGAAATGAGGAAAGAAATTATTACAACAGAATAACTTTTTAATCATTGCAAAACATAAAACGAAATATTTTGCGTTGTTTACTATATTCCTGTAACAGAAAATTTTGAAAAATATTGTTACATTATACTACTTATTGTTTTTGAATATTTCTTTCTTTTGTCCTCGGCGTTTTTGCTCAGCGTTATTTTGCGCTAGAGCCAGAAGAGAACGGCAAATCATAGTGCAGGCCCCTGGGCTATCGTGCCACCAAAAATAACTCAGCGGCAAATTTTATTTTAATTTGATTTTTGTTTTTGCATTTGAGTGCAACTTTTTAAGTTGTAATTTTTAGAGAAATTAATTGGCCCTTCTTTGTGGTTGTTGTTGTTTTTTTTTGATTGAGCTTTTTGGGTGTGTTGTGGCTTTTTCGTTTTATGATTGATTGCGGTCTTATCTGTGCTAACCTTTGACTTCCTCTGTCTCCCATTACTTTGAATTTAAACTTTCAATCCATCTTGGATTAACCAAAAGGTCCTCCTTTTGACAATTTTTTTATTATTCACGTCTATTTTTTCAAAAAATAAATCGTATTTATTTTATCTAAAAATCACCTAATATTTTACACTTATTGTTTTTGAATATTTACTTTTTTTTAAGGTTTTTTTTTAGGCCTTTGAGCCATTTAACTTATAAATGATTTAATATTTTGTAAGTTTTATGGTTCTAATGATAGAGTTTCAAAAAATGCAAAACATCGTTGCAAGACCGTTAAAATATCTTCCATTCATTGATTTCAAGATTTTTTTATGGACAAATTTAGTTACATTTTTTATGGCTTTGCAACGATGCTTTTTTTTTATTTTTTGGACATAATGCCAACTTTTATTTTTAAAATGCCAACTTTTGTTTTCTTTTTTTTCAAAAAAAAAGTTTTTATGGTTTTATCTGAGAGAGCGTTATATACAAGGACAGTAACTGTGATTAACATATTCTGAAACTTACTTTTATGCAATTTTGCACTTTTTATAAACATTATTGGCAAAATTTTAAGGTATGGTGAGTGTGTGCGACTTCTGTTCAAAGAGCAACCCGTGCGATGCTTCTTTTACACTTTTACTACAAGCAATTTTTTGTACAATTGCTAAACTTTAAATTTGTTATTCAATTAGCAACTGAAAATATGAAAAGCAAATTTAAATAAAAACCTTTTCAGCTATCCAAATTATAAATGATTTGATATTACAGCTTTGAATATTGTTTTTACATTCCAGAATGGCGCGGAACCATTGAACAATTTGTCAAGTGCACTCCATCCTCAAACACGTTGCCCAATGTCGCAGACCGCACCAAGCGCCAAGGTTTTTTTTCTTTCGCTTGTAAATGTTTTGACACAAAAATAATAATATCGTAAAAATAATAATATCAGTTTGACAAGCAATTTTTTGTACAATTGCTAAACTTTAAATTTGTTATTCAATTAGCAACTGAAAATATGAAAAGCAAATTTAAATAAAAACCTTTTCAGGTATCCAAATTATAAATGATTTGATATTACAGCTTTGAATATTGTTTTTAACAAAAAAAGATTAATAAACATGTGCGTTTACTTTTGTAGAATGTACTGTAAAATTTTGTTTGAAATGAACAATATAAAAGTGGCCATCAACAGCTCAGTGTTAAAATCCAGCAAGATTCAAAGTTTAACAAATCGTGTTAGAAAGGTTTAATAATTTCAAAATGAAAGTATTATATTTGCTTTTAATTCCCTTCATTTTCGACTCTACATTTTACTACGTTTTAACACAACCATCAGTTGATAAAAGTTTTGGTAGGTATCAGACATCACAATACAAAATATGGTGTATGAACTAAAAAAAATACACGTTGTGCTGATTACTGTATTAATTTTAAAAATTTGTTAAAAAAATTTTCGTTATGCTAGTCTTAAGTTTAGAAATTTTCGTCTTCTTAACCGTCTTTTTTTGTGCGTGTGTTTTTTTTGACGTAGAGCCTCATGTACCATGAGTTTAAAATCGGAAAGTTTGTTTTTTGGATTAATTTTTCTCTTGAGTTTTTTTTTTTTGATTTGTTTATCTGAAATTTTGATAAATTATTGAAATTATTAATCAGTAAAATAATTTAATTAATATTTAGGCTTAAATGATGCCAAAATCACTCCATTCTCAAACAGGTTGCGCAATGTCGCAGACTGCACCAAGCTCCTTGACCTACTGACCCTTGATGCAAAAAACGAGACCGCCTTTACTCGAGCAATTCAAGCCGCCTATGTCACCTGGAAGGCCGACGCGCAAAAGAGATTCAAGCAGGACTGGGAAAACATCCTTAATGTAGTCTACGACCCGGAAATGTCCGCCTCAGATATCTTCATTAATGTCTTTTTACAAACAAAGGCATTAGCAAAAAGAAGGGTGGTCAAAGCCAACCTTTACCCAGTCTACATTCCAGAATGGCGCGGAACCATTGAACAATTTGTCAAGTGCACTCCATCCTCAAACAGGTTGCGCAATGTCCCCGACTGCACCAAGCTCCTTGACCTACTGACCCTTGATGAAAATAACGAGACCGCTTTTACTCGAGCAATTCAAGCCGCCTATGTCACCTGGAAAGCCGACGCGCAAAATAGATTCAAGCAGGACTGGGAAAACATCCTTAATGTAGTCTACGACCCGGAAATGTCCGCCTCAGATATCTTCATTAATGTCTTTTTACAAACAAAGGCATTAGCAAAAAGAAGGGTGGTCAAAGCCAACCTTTACCCAGTCTACATTCCAGAATGGCGCGGAACCATTGAACAATTTGTCAAGTGCACTCCATCCTCTAACAGGTTGCGCAATGTCCCCGACTGCACCAAGCTCCTTGACCTACTGACCCTTGATGAAAATAACGAGACCGCTTTTACTCGAGCAATTCAAGCCGCCTATGTCACCTGGAAGGCCGACGCGCAAAAGAGATTCAAGCAGGACTGGGAAAACATCCTTAATGTAGTCTACGACCCGGAAATGTCCGCCTCAGATATCTTCATTAATGTCTTTTTACAAACAAAGGCATTAGCAAAAAGAAGGGTGGTCAAAGCCAACCTTTACCCAGTCTACATTCCAGAATGGCGCGGAACCATTGAACAATTTGTCAAGTGCACTCCATCCTCAAAAACGTTGCCCAATGTCGCAGACCGCACCAATCGCCAAGGTTTTTTTTTCTTTCGCTTGTAAATGTTTTGACACAAAAATAATAACTTTAAATTTGTTATATGAGTTTAAAATCGGAAAGTTTGTTTTTTGGATTAATTTTTCTCTTGAGTTTTTTTTTTTTGATTTGTTTATCTGAAATTTTGATAAATTATTGAAATTATTAAAAAACAAAAACTTGTATTAAATTGTTAAAACGGATTACCATTGCAAAAATGAATGCTAAACTTACGTTCGTTGTGTTGGTACATTAGTAAGTTTTCACTTTTTTTAAAAAAAACCAGAAATATTATAGCTGGGATCAGTAAAATAATTTAATTAATATTTAGGCTTAAATGATGCCGAAACCACTCCATCCTCAAACAGGTTGCCCAATGTCGCAGACTGCACCAAGCGCCAAGGTTTTTTTTTCTTTCGCTTGTAAATGTTTTGACACAAAAATAATAATATCGTAAAAATAATAATATCAGTTTGACAAGCAATTTTTTGTACAATTGCTAAACTTTAAATTTGTTATTCAATTAGCAACTGAAAATATGAAAAGCAAATTTAAATAAAAACCTTTTCAGCTATCCAAATTATAAATGATTTGATATTACAGCTTTGAATATTGTTTTTACATTCCAGAATGGCGCGGAACCATTGAACAATTTGTCAAGCGCACTCCATCCTCAAACACGTTGCCCAATGTCGCATTGGTACCGCACCAAGCGCCAAGGTTTTTTTTTTCTTTCCGCTTGTAAATGTTTTGACACAAAAATAATAATATCGTAAAAATAATAATATCAGTTTGACAAGCAATTTTTTGTACAATTGCTAAACTTTAAATTTGTTATTCAATTAGCAACTGAAAATATGAAAAGCAAATTTAAATAAAAACCTTTTACACGTATCCAAATTATAAATGATTTGATATTACAGCTTTGAATATTGTTTTTAACAAAAAAAGATTAATAAACATGTGCGTTTACTTTTGTATGAATGTGCTGTAAAATTTTGTTTGAAATGAACAATATAAAAGTGGCCATCAACAGCTCGAGCGTTAAAATCCTAGCAAGATTCAAAGATTAACAAATCGGGTTAGAAAGGTTTAATAATTTCAAAATGAAAGTATTATATTTGCTTTTAATTCCCTTCATTTTCGACTCTACATTTTACTACGTTTTAACACAACCATCAGTTGATAAAAGTTTTGGTAGGTATCAGACATCACAATACAAAATATGGTGTATGAACTAAAAAAAATACACGTTGTGCTGATTACTGTATTAATTTTAAAAATTTGTTAAAAAAATTTTCGTTATGCTAGTCTTAAGTTTAGAAATTTTCGTCTTCTTAACCGTCTTTTTTTGTGCGTGTGTTTTTTTTGACGTAGAGCCTCATGTACCATGAGTTTAAAATCGGAAAGTTTGTTTTTTGGATTAATTTTTCTCTTGAGTTTTTTTTTTTTGATTTGTTTATCTGAAATTTTGATAAATTATTGAAATTATTAATCAGTAAAATAATTTAATTAATATTTAGGCTTAAATGATGCCAAAATCACTCCATTCTCAAACAGGTTGCGCAATGTCGCAGACTGCACCAAG
>JAWNMF010000539.1:0-99278 GCA_035044305.1 Drosophila nigritarsus | reverse complement strand
AATAAGTATGCAAATCTATGTACAACTTTTTTTTCAAGAATAATGGCCCAAGTTCAGCCAAGCATTTTCCAGAACTTATCCTTCATTCAATTTAAATGGGTGCTTTGTTCTTTTGCTGAACTGAAAGAGAAAATACCGTCGCAAATTTTTTTCTTTTTTCTTAAAATAGATTCTCAATAATGATTTTTGTGAAGATTGATCCATTCACTTTGTTCCATTTATTTGTCATATTTTTTTTATCATTTTTTCTCTAACGGATTTGTTTTGTGTCTTTATTCCAATCAAAAAGCAGAGAGTAGTAATAGTGCTTTGGAAAGGTGCCTGGAAATGAGAAATGATTAGGCTAAAAAGAAGAGTTTTTTTGTGGTATATAAAATAGATATTTCTCATGTTGGTTGTTGTCTGTGTGATATCCTCCCATTTGATTTTTTAAGTTATTAGATTTCTGTTATTTTGTGTTGTTATGTGTGTTCATGTGTGTGTCTTTTTCTCTAGGTTTTTTTAGTAAGACAGAGTGGTTCGGCATCAAGTGTACTCATACATATATGTTTAATATATTATAGAGCAAAAACCGATTAATTTACTTATATGATCTAGGCAATCATTGATGTAATTGCCCAGCTTTGAAGAAGTTGGTATGAATTGTTTTGGGTTTAAATTGTCTAAATAATTTTTATTAAGTAAAATATTATTTTTTTTAATTTAAGTTTAAAAATAAATGCTGGTAATTAACGGGACAGTTTTATGTACTTTCTTTGGTCGTTTATTTTTGTAAAATTTGTTTTGTGTTTTTTGATTTTTTTGCGTATTTAGGCAAATCAATTCTTTGTTGTCGACAGTTTTCAACATTTTTTCAGTGTTTAAGACTTATGTGGAGTAAGATGTGTGGATTTGGCTGACGGCTATTAAAATTTTTTCTAATTGGAGTTTTTTGTTAAAAATTTACTGTTGAAAAATTTCGTACGGCTCTAGGACAAAAAGACGTATGGGCAAAAAAAAAACCATAAAATACCAATGAAACACTTTTAATTACTACAGTTATTCCTGGAATTTTTGGCTGTTATTAAAATTCCAATCAGCTTACAATTAAGGAATAGTTAATTGCAGTCAAAAAGAAAACAATGGTTGTATGTTGATTGCAATAAATTATTTTTTATTCGCAATTATTGGGGATTTTAATAACCTACGATTATATTTGACTTATTGCTGTGTTATTTGCTTCATTGTCTTGTATATTATGTGCAAATGGAAATAATAGTTTTGACTGTCCTCAAAAGCCGTAAAACCAACGTTTTGCTGGTTTACACAAAAATATGTGTTGGGAATCGCACTCATATAATAACCGCAAGGCAGAAGTTGTGTCAGGCCGAAATTTTATTTTCAGAAATATTGTTCAAAAAGCTAGAAATCGCTTTTGAATCATTCTCTGCACAAGTTATAGAATTTTGTATTGGAGATTTTTTTCTTTCAATTTCAATTTTTGCCTTTTCGAAAAAAAATTTTTTTTTTAAATGACAAAAATTGAATAAATCAATTTGTATAGATTTTAGCTCTTTTTTCTTTGTAAAATAATTTTTTGATGTTGTTGTAAAAAACATCAGTTTCATGTGTATATGGTTAGTAGGGCAAGCATAGAATGTTGATTAGGACTATACTGTAATTGAAAATTACTGTATTGTAAGCTTCTCATAAGTCATTATATTCCCAGATTATTAATTTCCTATCTTTAAAAAGCTACTTGGCTATACCATTTATAATTATTGACGCGGAATTAAACATTGCTCATTTAATTACCTAAAATTTTTAATTCCTATTTATATCTAAGAAAAATTAGTGAGCTTATTCGGATTAAAAATTGGCAAAACTTTTTATATCATAAAGTCTTGATGTAATCCAACATCACGGAATTATGTTCTTTATTTAAACAAAATACCAAATGCGTTACAACCGTAGTTCTTAGAAATTGTGTAGTCAAATTAAACATTTAAGCAGTACTTTGACGCAAAAGCTTTGTTCGCAGCATTAAACATTTTTATCTTGTTAAAAATTTTAGATCGACAGAAAACAATTGAAGTACATTTTAGAAGGTTTAAGAGTTTAACACAATTTAAGAGCATTTGTATTACTTGTGTGAAACTCTAACAATTAAGTTCGAGCTAGTCTAAAATCAAAAATGACGAAAGTTTATTGTTTACTAAACAATATTTAGTGTCGATATAATAACTCCCTTAAAATAGCGCTTTAAAAAATAATTCATTAAGTTTCAATTATTTAATCAGTCGTTAAATGTTACGATTGTTGGCAAAATAATGTTCTATGGTCACGCTACGAATCAAAAATGGCGTTAATAAATCGAAAAAAAATCAGAGAAAGAGAAAAATTAAAAAAAACGTTGGAAAATTTATAATTTGAGTTCAGAAAGTCGTTTTAAGACCCAATTTGCCTTCCTGTCCTTTTACCAACCATAATGGTTAGGCTGGTGAACGCATATTTATGTATTATTACAAGTCAAACTTCAGTTATTGGTGCTATATGCTGAGTATATGACTTCAAAATTTTGTTTAAGTTTAAAGAATAAAGCTTCTAAAATAAATAGTACATTCCAGGTGTAAAATTTTATACAAAAGTAATTTAATGTTTGTCTTTTTTTGTCGGGCGTCTTGCCACGACGTAGCTGTTTCGTATTGTGAGGATGGATGGTTTGAAGGAGTGATTAGAAATACAATATAAAAGCCGATGGAAAAATGAGGCTCACTCACAATTTCTTGTGTTGTTGTCAAACCGTTTCTCTTAAAAATGTGGGGCGCTTATATGTAAAGTTATAATTCAAATCTATGTTTGAGAATATTTCTAACTTCTTTTCCATCACTCATTACTCGTGATTTGTTTTTTTCTTTTATAGAATACGCGATTTTTTTTGAGTCAAGGAGTTTTTGCCGTCTGGCGAAAAGTCCTCGTACAATTTTCAGATTTCTATTGTTTAAACGTAATACAGTGGTGTTAGCATTCGTTTTATACATTAGTAGGCATCAATCCTTTTCAAATTGGTATAATTACTCGAGCGCTGACTGTGTGTATTCAGCTTGGATGGTTTTACTGAATTCTGTCCTATCAAAAAATACTGTACAGTACCAATTTTATGTTCGTTTTTTTATATTTTTTAAATTTTGAAGAAAGTTTTGGTGTTTAAAGGTTTGTTAGATGGTGAGAAAAGAGATTTAAGTATCACTATGACTTTTCAAAGTGCCTGAAAAAGTGATAAGGGATTCATGGTTTGCAGGCACACGCTAGTGTGCAGCCTGCAAACCATGAATCCCTTATCACTTTTTCAGGCACTTTGAAAAGTCATAGTGATACTTAAATCTCTTTCTCACCATCTAACAAACCTTTAAACACCAAAACTTTCTTCAAAATTTAAAAAATATAGAAAAAAACGAACATGAAATTGGTCCTGTACAGTATTTTTTGATAGGACAGAATTCAGTAAAACCGTGGAGACAATAAGCACAGTCAGCGCTCGAGTAATTATCCAATTTGAAAAGGAAACCATTGATGCCTACTAATGTATAAAACAAATATTAACACCACTGTATTACGTTTAAACGATAAATGTGAAAATTGTACGAGGACTTTTCGCCAGACGGCAAAAACTCCTTGACTCAAAAAAAATCACGTATTCTATAAAAGAAAAAAACAAATCACGAGTAATGAGTGATGGAAAAGAAGTTAGAAATATTCTCAAACATAGATTTGAATTATAACTTTATATATAAGCGCCACATTTTTAAGAGAAACGGTTTGACAACAACACAATTAAGTCACCTATTTTCCATCGGCTTTTATATTGTATTTCTAATCACTCCTTCAAACTCCGCTCATTCCTAGCAATACAAAACAGCTACGTCGTGGCAAGACGCCCGACAAAAAAAGACAAACATTTAATACTTTTGTATAAAATTTTACACCTGGAATGTACTATTTATTTTAGAAGCTTTATTCTTTAAACTTAAACAAAATTTTGAAGTCATATACTCGCGTATACACCGATAACTGAAGTTTGACTTGTAATAATACATAAATATGCGTTCACCAGCCTAACCATTATGGTTGGTAAAAGGACAGGAAGGCAAATTGGGTCTTAAAACGACTTTCTGAACTCAAATTATAAATTTTCCAACGTTTTTTTTAATTTTTCTCTTTCTCTGATTTTTTTTCGATTTATTAACGCCATTTTTTTTTTAATTCGTAGCATGACCATAGAGACATTATTTGCCAACAATCGTAACATTTAACGACTGATTAAATAATTGAAACTTAATGAATTATTTTTTAAAGCGCTATTTTAAGGATTATTATATCGACACTAAACATTGTTTAGTAAACAATAAACTTTCGTCATTTTTGATTTTAGACTAGCTCGAACTTAATTGTTAGAGTTTCACACAAGTAATACAAATGCTCTTAAATTGTGTTAAACTCTTAAACCTTCTAAAATGTACTTCAATTGTTTTCTGTCGATCTAAAATTTTTAACAAGATAAAAATGTTTAATGCTGCGAACAAAGCTTTTCGTCAAAGTACTGCTTAAATGTTTAATTTAGACTCACAATTTCTCAGACTACGGTTGTAACGCATTTGGTATTTTGTTTACAATAAAGAACCGTAGTTCGTAATTTCGTACGCTACGTCGAGACTATGATAAAAAGTTTTGCCAATTTTTAATCCGAATAAGCTCACTAATTTTTCTTGACTGTAAATAAATCGGAATTAAAAATTTGGTAATTAAATGAGCAATGTTTAATTCCGCGTCAATAATTATAAATGGTATAGCCAAGTAGCTTTTTAAAGATAGGAAATTAATAATCTGGGAATATAATGACTTATGAGAAGCTTACAATACAGTAATTTTCAATTACAGTATAGTCCTAATCAACATTCTATGCTTGCCCTACTAACCATATACACATGAAACTGATGTTTTTTACAACAACATCAAAAAATTATTTTACAAAGAAAAAAGAGCTAAAATCTATACAAATTGATTTATTCAATTTTTGTCATTTAAAAAAAAAATTTTTTTTCGAAAAGGCAAAAATTGAAATTGAAAGAAAAAAATCTCCAATACAAAATTCTATAACTTGTGCAGAGAATGATTCAAAAGCAATTCTTTTCTAGCTTTTTGAACAATATTTCTGAAAATAAAATTTCGGCCTGACACAACTTCTGCCTTTGCGGTTATTATATGAGTGCGATTCCCAACACATATTTTTGTGTAAACCGTCCAAAACGTTGGTTTTACGGCTTTTGAGGACAGTCAAAACTATTATTTCCATTTGCACATAATATACAAGACAATGAAGCAAATAACACAGCAATAAGTCAAATATAATCGTAGGTTATTAAAATCCCAATAAATTTGCGAATAAAAAATAATTTATTGCAATCAACATACAACCATTGTTTTCTTTTTGACTGCAATTAATTATTCCTTAATTGTAAGCTGATTGGAATTTTAATAACAGCCAAAAATTCCAGGAATAACTGTAGTAATTAAAAGTGTTTCATTGGTATTTTATGGTTTTTTTTTTGCCCATACGTCTTTTTGTCCTAGAGCCGTACGAAATTTTTCAACAGTAAATTTTTAACAAAAAACTCCAATTAGAAAAATTTTAATAGCCGTCAGCCAAATCCACACATCTACTCCACATAAGTCTTAAACACTGAAAAAATGTTGAAAACTGTCGACAACAAAGAATTGATTTGCCTAAATACGCAAAAAAATCAAAAAACACAAAACAAATTTTACAAAAATAAACGACCAAAGAAAGTACATAAAACTGTCCCGTTAATTACCAGCATTTATTTTTAAACTTAAATTAAAAAAAATAATATTTTACTTAATAAAAATTATTTAGACAATTTAAACCCGAAACAATTCATACCGACTTCTTCAAAGCTGGGCAATTACATCAATGATTGCCTAGATCATATAAGTAAATTAATCGGTTTTTGCTTATAATATATTAAACATATATGTATGAGTACACTTGATGCAAACCACTCTGTCTTACTAAAAAAACCTAGAGAGAAAAAGACACACACACATGAACACACATAACAACACAAAATAACAGAAATCTAATAACTTAAAAAATCAAATTAAATGGGAGGATATCACACAGACAACGACCAACATGAGAAATATCTATTTTATATACCACAAAAAAACTCTTCTTTTTAGCCTAATCATTTCTCATTTCCACACCTTTCCAAAGCACTATTACTACTCTCTGCTTTTTGATTGGAATAAAGACACAAAACAAATCCGTTAGAGAAAAAATGATAAAAAAAATATGACAAATAAATGGAACAAAGTGAATGGATCGATTCTTACCCACAAAAATCATTGTTCAATACTCTTTAAGAAAAAAGAAAAAAATTTGCAAAACAGTATTTTCTCTTTAGTTCAGCAAAAGACAAACGGCCATTTAAATTGAATGAAAAGATGAGTTTAATGTCTGGAAAATGCTTGGCTGAACTTCCAGCATATTTCTTGAAAAAAAAGTTATCATAATTTCACTACTATTTTCCAGGTACGGTCTTTACTCAACTTTCAACTTTGGCATTCCTGACAACGCTTGTCCTGATAAACAGGTTAAGAAATACGCCTTTCTATAGCGCTTATGCCGAGCGACAATTTTGCAGCAAAGGTCAACGTAAGAGGACTTTTGGCTGAGCTTGACTTTCCGTCAAATTGCATTATTTGACAATCTTATAAAAAAAAAATTATTTCCTAAAATAAAACCTATCAAAAAAACCCTAGCAAATAGTCCACTCCAGCTATATTAAAAAACTCAGCCGGCTAAAAGGTACTACTGCCCAACTCCACCCAGACGTTTCCCCATTATAAAAAAATTCCTAAAGACCAACCAGTCCACATCCGTCCTAAGTCGCATTGCTCTTCATACTATTAATACGGCTTCTCGTGTTGCTCGAGCACTCCACATTGTTCGTTCCGCTTGCACTTTGAATCTAAAATACGCTGTTTTATGAAACAAACAAAAAAAAGCATCCATAGAAGGAAAAATGTCTACCGAATTCAATTTTTGTTGCTCTTGTTGTAAATACGAAATTGTTGTCAAACCCATTCGCCCTAAAAAAGCCATTTACATGTTGAGTTGTTAAAGGGCATGTGCAATCAACAGCAATTTTTCGGCAGCAAAAAAATTACAGCACATCCAAAAATTTGCTTTTGCAGCCTGCGTTTGAGCCCTCCTCATAAATCACTTACATAGCATAAAATGAAAGTTGAGCAAGTGAAACGTCACACAAAATATTAAAAAGTAAAGCAGCGTGATGAAGGCGCACGAAACACAAAAGGCGATCGAACTGAATATCATTCGTTCATTGTCAAATATAACTAAAGAAACATTTGTGAAGCGTAACAAAAATTTAAACAAAAGAAAGGTTTTAAAAGCGCGCGCGCGATTTGCGGCTATGCCATCTTTTGAATGTTAATTTGCAGCGTTTTGAAATCACAGCAAGTGTTGAAAGACACAAAATTGGCCTTTACCGTCAGATGACTGTCCCGATTTCAAAGTGTCGCAAAATTGACAATCGCGAGTCAACATCGCAGAAAATTATGATAATTTACAAAAAGTTGAATACCTTTTTTATCGCCGTTCAACAATTGCACAATGCAGAACACAACTGACGCCAAAAATACCGAAAACATTACCAACGAAAAAATCGTCAACGAAACCAACAAAACAATAAATAATCTGGAACAGAAAAAAAAGCGTTAATCAGCTACCACGATTCATAACAACCTATAGTTTTTTCGCCCGATGCATGTGTTCAGCCATTTGCAATGATGATCGTAGCCGGGAATGCACTTGTTACAGTACCGACAATGTTTCGTTTTTTTAGCACTAAAATTACATTTGCATTTCAATTTTAATCAATTTAAATGACTGCCCGCCAACCCGCATGAGTTAAAGGGTTAGGTTTTGTCATTGGCTCTGCAACGTCTGTGCATAGGCCATACAATACTTTTGTGGAAATTGAGCACAGCTTTATGTTGAGGATTGAAATTTATGTTAAATTAATTTTTGTCCCACAACGATTAGCTTTATGCTATGAGTTGCTGCACAGTTAAGTGTTGTTAATATATAGCTTAACGGATTGTGAGGCAGTTTGACTTTTTAGGTCGTAAGTTGTTGTCTTTTCATGATTGACTTTTTGATAGGTTGTTTTGGCTTGTTCCCTTGTTATTTTTTAAGTCTTCGCTATATTAGTGAGGTTTTCTCTTTATTAAAGTTATTGTTGTTTGTACCCCTAAAACCGTTATAACACTTTACAAATCAATTTGTTTTTAAATCGGTTTTAACATCTGGAAAAGCCAACAATTTTAGGGCTTGTCTCATATGCGTAGTACTGTAATTAGGAACCCCAAAATGACAACGTTACGTTAAATTAACGCAATGACTTGCAAGCAAGCCGGATGGCAAATCAAATTACAGCACCGTTTATAAGAAGAGGTGCATCTTATAAGCTCGCGTTTTAAATCTAATTAACTGCTTTAACTGTTCGTCCCATTGTTATTTTTTGCTACACAAAATTGGCTAAAATGCTAAAAAAATCTAAAGTTTAAATTGTTAAACGAGAAAAACTTTTTCTACTGTTACATCCTAAAATAACAAATGCCAAAAACAAACTTACGCAACAATTTGGCAGACATTGCAAAAGTTGTTTTCGATAACGTGCTGGAAACGACTTCTGTCAAATGTTATAGGAACAATATTCCGTGTGGATATAGGGCTGGGATCTTTGGTTGTCAACACCATTATCCACGCAATGTTCCAAATATAAAATACAACAGTCAGTAACGGTACTGTCGGGAAATAAGGAATTGGTAAGGCAAACAAAATACTGAGCACTGCCAAAAGTAGGATAGCAAACCAGGAAAACGCTTGAATTCTATCCCACGGCCATTGCCAGCCATTGTAGCGCCGTTGCCGCACTTTATCCGCTGGATCATTTCCTGAAGGCCGCGCGTTCTTCCAGTGCTGCGGCTCGGTCGTCTCAGTTCCAGCAGACATTATGGTAGTATATCCTTGCAGTTCACATCTCAATGGGAGAGAACTAAACAAACATTAAATGCATAGCTTTGCACAATTACATTTGAAACAAAAACTTAAAATAAAACTTATTTTCAACAGCTAATAAAACCACTACATTTAAAAAATTTTTATTTGCAATACTCCTTTGCCTGCAAGTATATATTTCAAGGCATATCTAAGAGTTTTAGAACAACAAAATATTGGTGTTGACATCAAAGCAAAAATAAATTTTTAAAACAATATTTCATTGGTTTTGATTAAGCCGTCGTGTCTAACATAATTATTTTCACGTGAAAATGTATCCATGGAGATGTAATAAAACTCATTTATTTGCCTCTGTATACACCAATTATACAAAATCAGAGCAAAAGTTTACTTAGTAAAAAAACCTTATTTTTTTCTCAAGCTATAATTAAAATTTATGATTACCAAGTTGAAGTTGGCTGGGAAATTTAAGGTATACTTCGAATGGCAAATACAATTAGTCAGTTTTGTATAATATATATTTTGCCAGTATTATACGGCTTTTCTCAAAAATTTATTGAATAAAAATGTCATAGACGTCTCTATATTAAAGAGACACTCCATAAACCGAAAAAAACCTCAACCCATCAAAAGGATGCTTTAAATAAAAATAAATTAAATAATACAACCTTCGGGAGCCCAATCAAAGGAGTTACGGTAAAACAAAATGAAAGGACCTAAGCATAAACCTACAAATCATTAAACTAGTAAAAACGACGAGCTTAAGTGAATATCCTCAGCTCAAAAATTTGCTCCGGTGCTGAAAATTTTATCAACAATAAAATCCTTTCGGCGATCAAAAAACGTTGTATATTCCCAAATGTTCTGTGTGAAAAACGTCAATGTCATTAAGCGAGTTTTACGATTCAAAAGCAATTCAGGTTTGATGACTTTTTCTCAAGCTGCAAAAACTTTTTATTACCAAAATTAAAACAGTGACGCAATGTTAACTATGTGGAGCTGTACGAACAAAACATTTCATACGCAAAACAACGGGCATGTGATGTAGGAGCAGGAGCTTTGCATGTAAGACGCTGCGGAGTGGCGTCGTCCCTCCCCTTTTACAAATATGCATAGGCTCCTACAGCGCAACAGGGAACTTTAGCTGCATTTTTTGTTACATTACACCTATTGATTTGTAGATCAGCCAACTTTTCGTGATCAAAAGTGATCTGCTCAATTGGTTAAATAAGAGGCGCATAAACATGCGAGTCATAACAAGTTCTAATCAGCCAGCATATATTTTTTTATTTTCTGTCATTTTTCTTTTAAAAATATTTTAAGTAAATTTTAAATATTGACTTCCAATTTTTTTGATTTTCAATTAGGTTTTGTTTTGGGCAATGATTATATAATATATATATTATATATATATGTCGGCTGGCATCGGCATGGACTTGATAGTTTGAATCTTCTCTGAATTGGGACGAATTCCATTTCGGTCAATAATGTGCCCTAAAAAAATAGACTTATTAAAGAAGTTACATTTGTCTAATTGTAAATGAAATTCAAAATCCTGTAAACGTTTGAACACATTAAAAATAGTATTTCGGTGTTCTTCCATAGTAGCTGATGCGATCACGATGTCGTCTAGATAGCCTACTGCGCCTATAATTTCATATAACATTTGGTCGACGACTTTTTGGAATATTGTGGGAAAAGATTTCACACCAAATGGTAAGCGCTGATACTGCGTTATCGAGCCCTGTAGAAAAGTCAGCGCAGACGCGGATTTTGCTGTTCTTTTTGCGCACCGCCACAATAAAAGCCGCCCAGTCCGAATAGTCAATTTCCTCCAACAAGCCCATTTGCACGAGGCGGTCTATTTCGGTCTCCACAGCAGCTTCACTTCCGATTGGAACTGTACGCTTGGAAATACGGGTTTTGCGTCGCGCTTGAGGTACAGATGAGCTTTCATCTTTGTGCACCGACCTAACGTTTCCTGAAAAACATCGGGAAAACGAGCCTTTATTTCGGATGTTAGATTAGAAATAGCAAAATAAAATCATTATTTAAATTAGCAAACACACTATTAATTTGAAAACATTTCTAACAAGCGTTCTAACAAGCGAAAAGGACGAATCCATGAAAGACCAATGATGTCAAAAAAATCGTCAGAGATTATTCCGCACTTCAATTTTATTTCGGGATCGCTGCCGCATTGCACACGCACTTCGCAGCTTCCATGAATATCGAAGCGCTCTCTCGTGAAGGTTTGGCCTTTGCACTCGGTCGGCACTATTTTGAGCTTTCCGATCTTCTTTCATGTCAAACGCGTCAACAGCGTAACTCGAGCACCTGTGTCGACAAAGTCTTGCCTAAATCCATTATTAGATAGCAGAAATAGATAGGGTTTATCATCATTACTTACTATACCTGATGCATTAATAGATATATCGTCCATAATTTGGATAGTAGAAATGTCCACATGATGAGCGCTCTCTCGTTTAAATTTTTTTGAAATTTGAGAAGGACTACTTTTACCACCCGCT
The DNA here is from genome assembly GCA_035044305.1 of Drosophila nigritarsus. Lineage (NCBI taxonomy): Eukaryota > Metazoa > Arthropoda > Insecta > Diptera > Drosophilidae > Drosophila > Drosophila nigritarsus. Next base: position 87,641 of record JAWNMF010000539.1, on the reverse strand, counting down.
TCACTTTGGCACATTTTACCCAAATGTCCAAGCATATCACAATTGTTACATTTGTAGCTTTTATACGGGCAACTATTCTTCATATGATTGCCAATCCACAACCATGACACACTGCACTAGGCGATGAAAAATTATTATTAAACTTCGTACCTGATTGGAACGGGTTATTTCAGCGTTTGACTTGAAACTGACTTTTTCGGGCTGAAGATGATTGAACTGTTTTGTAAGAGCTTGTACTGACTCGCGAATGCTGGTTTGCTTCTTGTGCTCTTGCATTAACTTGTCCAACGTCACTGTTTTGTTCTACGCCTCCGCATTTTCCAACAACTGTGGACAGCAAATGCGGGTCTCACTGTTGCTATCATGAAGACCAGCTATAAAAATAAGACACTTTAGTTCATCCGCACTTATCGGTGGAGACGCTAATTCACACAAACCATTAACCTTAGACCCAAAGGCTAAACAGTCCTCCATACTGCCTTGCTTAGTCATAAAAACATTATAAAGGAGCATAAACTTGCTTTTAACCGGAGAAAACAAATATTTCAAAATACTTACCGTTTCGTTTTACTTATTATCATAAACAGATTTTGGTTTTACCGCTTCCTGGATTCGGCGAAATTCGACTTCCTGAAGTTTGCTGACGAGACGAGCACTTGACATAGTCGGAAAGAATCGCACCTTCGACCGAAATGATTGGTTCGTAGCAGTCGTACCAATGCTGGAACGTCAAGTCATTCTCAGGAATATATCGGAATTCCGTTATACGATTGCTCAGCGATAATACCAATTGCGCTTGACCTAAATCAGAAACACCGGAAGCATTATTATTACTTAAAAATACCTTTTGAATTGTTTGCATGAACTTGCTCAAACTGTTGTTGGTCTCTTTTTAGCTAGTCACAATAGTTCGGACTTGATCACCAATTGTTGTATTCTTTTGTTATAGATTAGATAAATTTAAACAATTCTTTATTACGGAATATAGAAATTATTTCGGCCACACAACAAGAGTATAATATATTTGAAATATCGCGGTACCGACAAAAAGTAATAATAACAGCAAAAACAAAAATAACAAGAAAAATAATTGCGATGATAAAATACCAACAGTTTTAATTGATACAAGCAATTATAGGTAAGACAAAACATAATACAAATCTGTGTGAATAAACATTCACAACAGGCTCAAATGCTATAGCCAGAACAAATAATAGCTCATAAATCCTTTAATTTTTCAGCCCTATTTGTTTAGAGTGCTCTAGCCCCAGTCTCCAGGCCTACATTGCAGCTAAACCCAAATCGCAATACCGTTTACCAGAAACACCCCTCTATCTGAACAATAAACTGTCAAGCTTAATAATCACCTAAAAGTCGACAAAACTTTCGAGCTACCTTGTTAACTATTATTATATTTTTAGATGATACATAAAAAAGCTAAGCTACTCAGCGCCGCCTAGCTTAAAACTCCAACCCCTTCCCCTCCTTTTCCTTTATGACTAAAACAAAAATAAGCGTAACAAATTACAAAATTTATATTGTAAAACATAGTTAATATATAATAACTTTAAAAAAATTGCCAGGTGGGCGGCCAAGTGAATTTGCCCGGCAGCTTCATTGCTGGCGGAAGAAAAGTTTTGGGTAAAGAATGAAGACGAGAATCGTCGTCGCTATGAGAAATACCATAACGGAAATAAAAAATGATAAAGTATTGAATTTCGACAAGTGGTCCGCAAAAACATGGCCCACAGCGTCCTAAACAAATCAGAAAATTATTTCATTATAGTTCGATTACAAATAGAACTTTTTCAAGAAATACACAAGCTCTGCTCAGGGCAGTCCATCTTAAACCAAAAAAAAGTACAAATTTTTGTAAAAAAAACTGTATTCGCTAAAATTGGTGTCCCACAAGCAAAGTTAGGCTGCCCCTGAACGCAACACATATGCTGGACGGTCAAGAACTCCGACGACTTTAATAGTTTTTTGAAAAAGGTATTTAATATTTTGCGTCTTTTTGTCCTTCCCTCCTGGTCCTAGGGTCATTTTACCAGCACAAAAGTACCAGACGCATTTAATATCACAATAATTTGGTCTCTCTCTGATCCCCTATCCTTGGTGAATTTATCGTCATTTCGGGTTAATTTTAAACATTTAAAGAGCTGAGCAATGTGTTACAAAAATTGCAAAATCCCAATTTACAACAAAAATTCAATGATCAGAGATTGCCCTACGACCAAACTTATCACAAATATAACAGGAATGCCTATAAAACCTACATTCTGGTGTTTATTGACAGAGTTATCCACATGGCCATTTACACCATTCTTTTGAATTAGTAATTCCTCTTCGTTTTGCACATCCTTACACAATGCTCCACGGGAGACAACCGAATTATTCTGAATCAAAATCTTAAATGAATATCCACTTAAATTATTTATTTAATATTGAAATACCTTTTCATTGGAAACACCGTTTGATGATGGCAAAATTGTATCTTAAAAAGTTTAATTTAATTTAATTCAGCTACAAATGCTTTGCTATAACAATAAAATTGTTATTAAACAATTATTAAAGGAATTGTACCCGAAGCTACGGTAACCTATATTAATTACAAATAAACAAAATTCAAACCACCACACTTTTCCTATAATAAAATATTTTTTTCAAATTACACATATTATTTAAACAGCTATTTGATTGAGCATACATGCCGAGCATAAAAACGCAGACAAACAAGCGCCATACAAAAAGATACCAAACAAATAAGGCACCAAGACATGGGCAAAAAAGCGCCAAACAAAAAAGATTCCAAACGCAGCGCTCAAACAAAAAAAACACATGGCCCAAAAAATAAGACAAAAAGTCATTATGTCAAAGAAAAAAAAACCATTTACAAGACACACATGTCAAAAAACATATAAAAATTAACCATTCAAAGATGCGCCAGCTTTGCAGTTCGACAAAACATTCTCACTGTTGCTGGCCGCAATATTGTTGATGTTGCAATTGTCCGGCAAACTTTGTGAATTGGTTAATTTTGTCGAGTTCCACGGCTCATCCACCGACCGCGGCTGAAATTTGAGTAGTGTATACCGCTCAAAAGACTCATCGGCGCGGGGCACAAAATCGTCCGACTCAATTTCATGTAGAACCCTAATCGTTGGGCACCGGAAAGTCGAGCCGCGTAAAAACAATGGAATGCGAGGCCTAACAATTAAAAATGTGTCAAATTATACTGAGCAAAAAAAATCCCCCAATTTAAAAACCTACTTAGAAAATTTCGGTTTGACAAGATTAGCTTGATCTTCGGTGAAAAAGACCTGTTGGGCAAGGAGGTATCGCCAGAGGTGCTTTGCAAAGTTGCCTGAAGGACACACCAGTTTGATTCGAGTGCTTTTTAACTTGGAATTTGATTTTTTATCCTAAAAACAAAAGGCAAATCACTTCAACTGCATAAAGTATTTAAAAACCTACAAGTAAATAAAGAAAACACAAATCCTTTGAATCGTTCACAGAATTGCTGGACAAAACTTCTTTTGAAATGGTGATGATTAATTGCTGGGAAATGTAATCAATTTTCTCAACATTTGCCCTAAAACATTAAAGCATAAAATTTGCAGTTTGCTTTATATTTAATAAAAAAAATATTGTAAACATAAAACACAAAACTTTAAACACAAAACAAAGCATTCCTATTATTGCCATGACTAAACCAAGATTTTTCAAAATTTACAAAGATTGAAGAAATTTAAAACACCCTGTTTAGCTTGATAAAGAAATAATATTCCAGTTAAATAGGGTTATAGTAAGACTTCAGTTTACCCCTCGACTCCCATACGGGTATTACATTTAGCATAGTTAAGGAGAAATTCTCAAATCGCAATTTTTTGTGGCAATTAGGTTTTCTTAGGTGCTAAAACTGATAAAGCATATTAAAAAACTTGGTTTACAGTCAATATAGCGGTTTTCTGGTCGGGACCGGGTGACTTCGCGCCTAGCACCCTATTATGTTGTAGACCTCAATGGGCTCAGGCCCTCGGTATCCTTCTCTCAGAATCTATTTTCCAATGGGTTATAATAAGATAAGAGGTACACTTTTTTTGAATGAAGATCGAGGGAGGGGTCGCTGCTTCGACTCCCACGGCAGTCTGGTGACTTTTTTAATTATTCGAATTTCGTCTTTATGTAATGTTTTCCTTGAATTTCGATAACGATAACTAACTTTCCTTGAAGACTTTGAAGCGCGAATAATATTACGTTTTACGTAATATTGTACTATTCCAGCGACTTTTTTGCGGAGCGCATACTGTATTGCTCTTGGCTGAAAACGGACTGCTCATGAATCAACAAGTTCAATTACGTGTTGCACTCCTTTTGCCTAAGTCAACTTGGTTTCATTTAAAGCAAAAATATCTATATATATTTCCTTTTCAGATAAAGTGCATTGAGACGACGGAAGTTGTTCTTTTAACTGCTCGTAACTCAACAACTCACATCGAATTTCCGTGACACATTCATTAACTATCGCAGATGTAAGAATGTGATCACTGCTGTTGAACCTCTTTAATTTCCTCCAGAATACCTAGAGCTCTGTTAGCTTCAATTTTTGTTGGCAAAAAATCCTCTTTTTTGGCAAACCCCATCTTTTTACAAAATTTCTAAAACCAGTTGGTCCGTTTATGTCTCGAAGTGTTGCATCGCGGTCTAATAACTCGTAATAATTCATTTTTCTGCGTTCAAAAGCAAGCATATTATTTATAGCTGTGTCACCCAAATTTTTTAAAAATTGTGCCGCAGCCCAATCTTGAATAATTTCTCTTTCTGTACCCGGAACTGAAGCATTTTTGGTCACTTCAAGTACACGTTGATCGTAATTCAAGATTGATTCATTTGGGTGAGGTTTTATTCCAGACAAAAACTTATTTTGTGCCAAAAACCTGTGCGAAAATAGACTGAAGTTGTTAAATACCAGTGAATTTTTAACGAACCAATAATCCTCTCGTGTCAACGTATTTAATCCATCAAATAAATTGCGTGCCTGTCCCGTTAGGTGCATCGGCAATAATGAGCCAAGTCGTTTGCTTGACCATCCCTGCGGCAGGGCTTCAAATTGTTGGAAATAAGTTTGCAATTGCGATCGCCCTTCAGTTTAATTTTCCGAGAAAAGACGAAATCTGAGCAAATTGAATATTCTCATTTGCCAACTTAATTTGATGAACCAAGATACTCAGATATTCATGAACACTCAGTTCTGTATTGCTTTGATTAACTCCGGCTTGAGGCAAACTCTGCTCAACTTGTTGGGATTGTAATGCTTTCTCAAAAGTTTGGATTTTTGCAACCAGGGAGTTGAGTACTTCAGTTGATATTTGAGTAAACTCATTTGCTCCTTTTTCCTCTTTAGTCAATGGGTTTGTTTCTGGCTGCAAATTTCGCTGTGCCATTGTGTTTGCACTTAAATTGTAAGGAAACTTTGATTCTTTTCCCTCATTTGCAGAAGAGCATGATTTTTTGCCTTTGTCTGCAGACATTTTCATCATATGTCAACAATTTTGAGCAAAAAAATATTTAACTCAAAAATTCTTCTTCAGTTTTGAGAAAATTTACCGCAGTAATTTTTTCTCTGGACCGTTCGCAATGTTGAAAAGGCAAACCACTCGCTGCTACCATGTAATATTTTCCTTGTATTTTAATAACGATTACCAACTTTCTTTATTAAAACAAAAGAAAGACCCTTAAAATAACAACAAAGGCCAACCACTGCAAAATAACAATTACGCACTAAAGCAATCCATTTCTTTACATTTAAATCATTGTCCGACCAGTGTTTTTGCTTGTCAGAGCTGTTTTAGCACTTAAAAAGGCCATACAACTACAAAAAACTGCGATTTTGAATTTTGGGGTTTAATACTCGGATGAGTAGTCGATTTTTAAAAAGTGTCTTAAAACTGAATATTATTTCCGTAAATTGTATGCCTCTGTTATTCTCCAAAACAGTTTATGAGTCATCTGCAAGGAAAGTCACAACACACCCCGGCACAATATTCGCCTTCTACTTAGCATAAAAATGAATCTCTAAAAACAAGAATGATTTGGCCCTACTCGATACAAACTCCAATTTTAATTTAATGGTCCTATCTACAAATAAGTTAAATATAAACTTTTTCAACACAAGAATAATTAAACAATATAAATGCAACAATCCATTATGCCCCTGTAGTGTCCAAATCGTAGGTTGAGATTGTTGAGAAGATAAACAATTGGAAAGTATTGTAAAACAATACGTTTCAATTGTTTGGCGATTGAATTTTCAATGTTTATGTTTAGGATTAATATTTAGCCAACATGTTTTACACATGTTGACTTGCTGAAATACAATCCTAACACATAAACATTGACGTCCATCGCCTAGAGAGAGCAATATCTCCTCAACAATCTCATCCACCCCCCTCTCCCCCCTATAAAATCCATTAGTTTATGTATGAAAAAGATCTTATTTTTTTGATTCCATTTTTTCCGCCAGAACCATATTTTAGTAGTATTACAAAATTATGAATTTGTTTAATAATGAAAAAACGAACCATTTGATAATACTAACGCTTTGATTTTTTAATATAAACAATAATCCAACGTAATTAGCCCCGACTACTACTTCTTCTTGACCGACATTTTTCACGACGTAAGGGTCGAAGCCGTAAGTGTCTAATTTGCTTGCTGCCCTTAAAAACTGGTCCTCCGCCTCTTCTTTCGTTAAACCACTAAAAAAGCATATTTTAACCCAGTAATGTCACATAATGAAATAAAACACCATATCTTCATAAAAAAGCAATAAAATGTAGACAGTAAAACGCCGGGCAAAAAAATGTCGGGCATTACAGCGCAGACAAAAAAAGCTAAGGCGCCGGACAAAAACTTGTCTTCTATTAAATTTGTCTTCATAAAGACATGAACAATAAAACAGACAAAGACGCCAAAAAAAACGAACAACATATGTATGTAACATTTTTTCTTTTTTTATCATCATCCGCCATTTTGTTCGCAATCTATTGTCCGGCGTCCTTTCAGTCTAAAGCAGTATTAAGTATAAAAAAATTACCTTAGGCTAATATGGGTCGCTGCAATTTTTTCCTCCATTTTTTGAGATTGCTTCATCAAGAGATGGTACTGAGAGACGTAGTCCGCTTCTCTGTCCATGGTCTTTGGATTGAAGTTGCCCACATTGGCTAAACATTAAAAATTACCATTAATAATACATTCCAAATGCATATTACATTGTAAAATTAAGCTAGCCAAGTGAATTCTGTCCCTCGGAGAACAAATCAGACGGCCACGCAGCAAATCCCGTTGTAATTGGACAAACAGTTGATATCTAAAAATTGCGATGAGCAAAATTAACATCTCAATTTTTATGGCAGCTATAAAACAATACCTAGTTACGCCTTCTTTTAGTCGGCTTGAATCCACGGGATAAAATAAAAATCGGAACCGGAAAGTCAAATTTTTATCTAAAAAAATGTTCTTTAAGCAAAAAGTTTAAAAAAAAGTCAGAAAACTCCCAAAAAAAAGACATAAAAGGCTAAATAATTGCAGGCTTAACAGATGATTTACATAAATCTACACATTTACCTTTTCCCACGTAAGGCAAATTCCATAATCAGTTTTCAGAGCTTTAAAGAACAATTTCATGGTGATAAATACGAAAAGAATGCTTGAAGTTCGACACATCTGTCAAATCTTATCTGGAACCGATTTAAGTATTAGAAGTTCGGTATACTCATCGAGCCAAGATTCTATATCAAATCGTGCCTTTTCTATCATAGATTTATGATCAAATTTAAATAAAGCCACAAATTATAACGAAAAATAAGTCTACCAACTAACCATGCACATTTAACAATTTTACGCATATTATTAAAACCCCAAATAATTTTAAAAAAATGGACAATTTATTACAAACAACATATAATCCAGTAACGGATAATGCTTGATTAACCATTTCTAATATCAACGCTCTAGTCATTCAATCTTATGCCTGACAAACAAAAGTCGGGTGTCAAAAACGAAAGGGATTATAAATTTGTACTGAAAACAACTAATATCACCAGCAACAGTTTAAAAAGCAATAACCTTAATTTAAAAAAAAAATTATTCGTTAATCATAAATCAGTCAGCATTGCAAATCATTAAAAAAGAACTTACAATAAAACTGCTTAGAGAGGGGTTTTGTCGCGTCTACCCAGAACTGAAAAAAATATACAAAAGATAAATAATAAAAAAAAACCTACAATCAACAAAAAAAACATACTCGAAACTTGTTGTCCTCGTATTGGAGACCAAAGTATTCCATTTCAACAATGTTCAGCGACTTGCAAACATAGTTGAGGACGTCTTGGCCGGTGCAACTTTTCTGAAAAAAACCAAAAATTGATCAGCCCCAGAAAGTAGAAAACAGTAAATATACATGAAAAAAAATTAACAAGCTCAAAAATAACTCACCTTAAACAACTCAGAAAGCGTTCGATTATGATCCAAGAGCTTGATGTTGACGTGAAATTTATGCGACGCAAAACTCGAACAATTCGTAATTCTCGAGAAAATCGAGCCGGTGGACTTGACGCTGGTCGAAGTGTCGGCAATCATTGCTTCATCGTCGTGTGTGCGCTGGTTCGAGTTTGAATTTTTTTAATTGGTCCTAAAACGATCGGCCACCAAGTTTTAGCCACCAATATCGATTTGGAGATTTCGGCTAAACTGGACTTATACTGAGTACTTTAATGTTTTCTTATTTTAGATAACTCATACTGCTCTAACAAAATTTTAGATATAGAAATTGCAATAATATTCTGTTATTGCAGCAATAACACATTTCTGCTAAAATAAGTTGTGGAATTAGCCAAACACTTACATTGACATACATTGCAAATCAATTCCGTAAATTTGACTAAAACTGACAGTTTCTGGCTTATAAGAGAGGCAACTTCAGACTTCCACATCATATTTAATGGCTATTGGCATACTTATAGAACTCGACATAGAGATTCCAGAACTTTTTTTTTCGTAATTTTTCTTCGCCGTTTAAAATGCGTTTGAAGTTTTTAACAAAATGAAAAAAATAATTATATTAATCGTCTGGGCGTATAGTCTAGTGGTAAAGTGTCCTATGCCGTCACTTATTTTTATTCACGTTTAGTTCCTCTTCGAAGCAATTTTTTACTTCATTTTTATACATTTCCAAACAAATTTGGTACTTATGTCCACTATATTGATTTTTTTCTAGATTATTTCAACATAAGGGTTTTCAATGGTGCTGAATTCGAATCTTACATTAATTTTTCATTTCAGGATCATCTTTGGGTCTTAACACAATCTCAAAAAAATAAATTTTCGACAAATTTTTGAGATTGTGTTAGAACCCCTGAAATGAAAAACTAATGTCAGGACAAACCGCATAAGTACCACAAATTTTTTATAAAAATTCAGTTATTGTATTTTTATTAATCGATTATTAAAAATTCATTATCAACTTTGACTTCTTTTAATTAAATTGTTTCTTATTTAGTAATTGATTCTTATTTGTTATTTAATTATTTTATTTCTTTCTTCATTATGTATTTTATTCTTAAAGGCTTGAGTTTCTTTGTCAAAGAATTAGGCTCGAGGAGACTTGAAAAGACGTCGGATTAATCCTGCCAATTTTGTCTCCTCACGATGAATTTAATGCTCCTCCTCGAGACCAAATTCTTTGACAAGGATACTCAAATTTTTTTTTTCTGAAAATTTTGCACTAAAAACACATTTTTTTCATATCAATTTTAGAATTTGAATTACCGCGTTGCAATTGTTGTCATTTATAAGAAAATGTTTAGTGCACATGATGTAAATTGCATAATATTTAGCAGCTCCAAAAATTTCAAATTAATTTTTCTTGCGTGTTTCATTCAATTTTAGCCATTTATTTCGCGAATTAAAAGCCAAAATTGCCGAATTCGGCCGGCCAAAGTAGAAGAATTTGGAAAGATCCTATGCTTTACGCTTCATTGTTCAAATTGATTACATTTAACTGTATTATTAAATATATACGAATTTTTCGCTCTTTTACACTTTATTACACGGACGTCAAAAATTTAAATTTTGTTAAATCTAAGAAATAGAGAAACCGTTTTTTTTTGTTTACTCATTTAAGGACATAAAATTAAACGGTAAAATCAAATTAAATTAAAGGATGATCAAATTAAATTGAAAATTCTTCTATGTTTGAGGCTTGATAGCATAAAATCTGTAGTCGATACGAACTTGAGTTTTTTTACCATGAATAGAGCATGAAAAATACTACAAACCATGGTTACGTGAGCGCTAAACTACAACTTCTAGCTGAGTACTGGCTACTTAGTAAATAGCTTATTTTGGGCTTTAGGCATATAAAAATGCTTCCATGTTTGAAACATAATAGCAAAAATCTCTAGTCGATATGGATTTGAGTTTTTTACCATGAATAGAGCATGAAAATTTTTTCAGACTATGGTTACTTGAGCGCTAAACTATAGCTCCTAGCTGAGTACTGGCTGCTTGAAAATAGCTTATTTTGGGCCTCAGGCATATAAAAAATGTTGATATTTCTGTTAAAAGGAATATTTTTTTTCTGTTTGGCTTTGCTAAGTTTAGAATATGATATTATATTAAAAAACAATGAAATTTGTGCATAAATTAAAATTTTCGTATGGCACAAGAGCTTTCACTTGAGTCCAAAATGAGTCCAGCAAATTTTATGGAAGTTAATTTTAAAAACAGATAGAGCTTAATCTACAAGGATACTAAAATTACTTTGATGATTCCAAAATTTTTGTCAAACGGCTCTATAGGTTACTGTAGAGGCCTGAACAAAGAAACTATTGGATTTATTTTGGACTCAAAAGAAAGCACTATGTGGCAAGAATATGAAATGAAACTTTCTTGATTCATATTTGAACATGATTTTGTCTGAACACGATTTTTTTGCACTGCAAAATACTCTCTCGTTTTTTTAATTTTTTTTGATATTTAATTAACGTTTAATTAATTTAGCATGGATTTCCAAAACCGAGCGGGTGGAAAAACCGGAGGAGGTGGTGTTGCCTCTTTTTCTGATGCTAATGCCGACCGACGGGAGCGCCTCCGGCAGTTGGCGTTGGAAACTATCGATTTGCAGAAGGACCCATACTTTATGAAAAATCACTTGGGCGGTTACGAATGTAAGCTGTGCCTGACGCTTCATAACAATGAAGGCTCTTACCTTGCGCATACTCAAGGCAAAAAGCATCAAGCCAATTTGGCTAGGCGTGCTGCCAAAGAAGCCGCCGACCAGCCTTACCTTCCCTTGCCCAAACAGAATAAAGTTGAGCCGAAAAAATTCGTGAAAATTGGTCGGCCGGGTTACAAGGTAATATTGACCTCCTTTTTTAGTCCACTAAAACTATCATTTTTTTTCAGGTAACAAAAGAGCGAGATGCCGGCTCTGGACAACAAGCGCTTCTCTTCCAGATTGACTATCCCGAGATTGCCGATTCCATTGTTCCCAGGCATCGCTTCATGTCCGCTTATGAGCAAAAGATTCAACCGCCAGACAAACGTTGGCAATACCTTCTTTTTGCGGCAGAACCCTACGAAACCATCGCCTTTAAGATTCCCAGTCGTGAAGTGGATAAAAGCGAGGACAAGTTTTGGACTCTCTGGAATAAGGAAACAAAACAAGTACGTACGGTCGATACTTAAGCGCAAGTTCCTATTGAGGCGTTACCCAGTTTTTATTCGCTCTGATACCACCTATTTTATTTAACCATAGAGTTATTGCACTCAAACTTTTGTCATGCTACCCTAAATCTTAGTTTTTAGTTCTTTATGCAATTCGCTTTTCGAAATGTTCATGAAGACTCTTCAAACCACCACAATCGTCAGCAAAATTTAATCATTCCTCCTATTGCACCGCCGCCCATGTTTTTACCAACTCGATATTGAAAATTTGTTTTGAATTGTTTCTTTATTTATCTGTTTCATTTACATAAAAGTTATAATAAAATTCATACAAAGTCGTTTTACTTTTTGTTACGTAACACCAGCTTAAAGTGTAGATCCCTTTAGCATTACAAAAATAGTAATTTGTGTCTGTAATTTGTGAAATTGGTAATATTTATTGTAAACTGGATTTATGCCTTATTTGTGGCGAACCTGGAATGTTCGACCACTAAACTTTTTTGATAATTCCATCGTTTTTATCATATTGCAATAAATGGGTTTCCAATATTGTAAAACCATAGGTAAGGAGGTTATTATACATAAAACCGACTTAGCAAAGTTTTTTTTATATTATACGTTGCTGTAACATTTAGTTTAACTTCAACAATTTTGCAACACAGGTATAGACTAAAAACATGGTCAGGAAGGAAGGTGATAGCTAAACACTACTGCTTCGCGATTGACAGTATAATCAACTCGATCAAAACTTCCAAACACAACGCCAATGTTTACATCAAAAAATTGCTACAGTAAAACATAAATATTTTTGTTACAAACTTGTCGAAGATTTTCCTCTCATTCCAGTTTTGGCTAGTTTATTCCGCACGTTTCCCCTTCATGCCTTCTAAAGCTCTTTGCTCTTTGATTTCTTGCAGGTGTTGTTGCTGTCAGTATCTTTTTTAATTTAAAAAAAACGATGTGCAATGCTCAAACCGCAACAACCAAAATAATCTGGGCTAAAGTGCAGTTTACCCCCTGTTCAAAATCTATTAACTACAATAATATTGTAAAGTTTCCGCCTATGAACCACTTGCTTTTTGGCGCAAATACTTAGGGTACACACTAATTAAAATTATTTAGCACTATTAAATTAGACTAATGGCGACGGCTCTTAACGGAACCGATTGTGAAATGAAGAGAAAGGGTTCTGAAAAAAATTCCAATCCTCTGAGCTCTTGGACAAAATTTGAAAGCTTTGTGAAAGAGCAAACGGTTAAATACTCGGTAAGCCTTATGCCATAATTAATAACGTTTAACATAAACTCACCTCATTTTTTTCAGGCTCAGAAGGCAGATTGCGGCGGATTGCTCGTGGCGCGGCGCTTTGGCAATGGGCACGTTGACGTTCGCATCTGCTATGACCGCGAGTTTATGCAATCTTGTGCCGACTCGCCGTACGCCATATTACCGCCGGCCAACATCTATCAAATCGTTTTTGAAATGAGTGAGATTCTAGTCAACTTTCCGCGACGCTACCACTCTCCCACAAGTACGTATAACATCAACCCTTTTTCCTTGAAACCATTTAGTTTTTAACACTAGTCTGCTTTTAAAAATCAGACCAATTTCACAACTCCACCCTCCAAAAAGGTGTATATTTGAAATGTGATTGCGCTGTTATATGTAATTGTATGTATATTTGAGGTATAATTCGAGTATAAATATTTTAATTTGCTTTTACCAGCTCATCGCTGCCATTTCTCCCTTGCAATTGCCACGAATATAACTTCCTTAAAATATCCGCTCCATTACATAAAGGTTAACTCTAAAATTTTCGATTTAAATCTAACCTTAAATTTTTTATTTTTTTATTATGAATATTCAATCCTTTTTTAATCTTTTATTATATAAAAAACATTCAAAATTATTAAATTAGGTATCTATAACTAGGATTTCAATTTGTACTGTATTTTTACAACCAAAATCCAAACAAAACAATCCAACTTCTTTTGTTTTTTTAAAACATACTATAAAAGAACACAAAAATACAAAAGACATTTATGCAATAATTTTTACTAAAAAATGGAAAAATTGAATTGGGTTCAAAATACAATCATGTAGCTAAATTGTATACAACAAATAATAAATAAGTATAAAAAAACAATTCAATGAGGCAAATTTTAGGCTTAATTCTCAAGAAAGACAAGTAAAAAATGTAAGTGTTCCTGCTGCCAATATGGATATATTTAAGACTTATTCCTCAAGAGAAAAAACAAGCTTAAAGTGTAATAAACTAAACCAACGCTGTGTCTAATATTCCAAAATCAAGCCAGCCTTCAATAAAATAATTAAAAAAACGTCATCAAAATGGTTTCACAACTTGTTTTAATTAGCTCGACAGTGCGTCTGGGCTCGACAAAAACCCGCTTACATCAGTCGGAATGTCAAAAAGATAATCGAATTGTGCGATAGCATGACGTTCTCGAGTGCGAAACTGTGTAAAAACGGTTTTCTCGCTGTTGACAAGACTTTTGCGTGGCGGCCGGAATTGCACCAAGTCTCCGCGGCGACGTAATTGTTTGGAAAACACTCTGATCGCTTCGTCGTCCGACGAATAACTACTCGAGTAATCCGCTCGCTAAAATTGAACAAAACGTAAAATTTAGCATAAAACACAAAGGAACCAACCCTAGTGCTGTGCCGATGGTACTTTTTTGGACGGCTTCTCGAAGTGTTATGTTTGCCCAGCTCTATTCCATCAAAAGCCACTTTTTTGCTCGGTTTTTGAACAAAAAAGTCCATATTGCTTTGCTCATTCAGGGCTTCGTCTTCCCCACCATCTTTAATCTCCTCGCCACCACTTTCATAATTAATATATCTGTCATACAAATAGGAATTCGATTTAACGGTTTTCCTCGGCTCCTCAATTGTTTCGCAACGCATATGTATCAGTTCGGTGTCGGAGAAACTACGGTGCAAACATTTCTGGTCCATTGCTAGCAACTGTTCGCCCACATCCTCTTGCTTGTTCAGCTCTACATCTTCAATTCCATTATCATTATTCTTACAATTAGGAATCACTGTCTTAAATGGATCCAAAGGGGAACTTAACACTAAGTCTGAGGCGTCCTCCCCGTGTAAAACTGCCTCCTCAATCTCTACACCCCTTTCCAAATCTTGTTGAATCAATTTTTCATCCTGTTGCTGCATTGTTGAATACCCATCGTCCTCCTTCAACACTGAAGACTCGCAATTTTTGTTAAAAAACCAATTATTTGTTAAATCATTCAATACACAGTCTTCCGTCATAATTTCTTCGTCCGCCGTACCGTTCCTTGTCTTATAGAGCGGTGACAGGAAGTTATGGCTGGAGTGTTTTCGGGGCTGTTCAAATGCAAATAACGAGCACTCTTTGTCCTCTTCACAATCCGTGTCTGGTTGTCGGAAAGTTTTCAACTCGTCCAGTTCTTCTTGCTCGCTCAAAATAGTGCGACGGTTTGCATTCTAAAACATAAAATAAACATTTTGATTAGTTTTATAAAATGGCCAAAAATCCATTATTGAATCTGAAAACAAAATAAAAGAATTTCAAATTAAACTATTAATATAAGAGTAAAGACGACACAAAGAAGCCAACTCTTATTTTTAAATCCATAATTTTTTCAAACAAAAAAAAAACAGCTAGCTACATGCCTGATGTCTAAATCCCGCCACGAGTCAAAATGATAATATGACTCAAACAACCCCCCACCAGAAATTATTTTAGCCGGAATTAGTGGACTGCAACGTCACATCACAATATACTTCAACAAAAAAAATTAAAAAATCCTACCAAATTGTTGACTACAATACTATGGCTTAGGTCTGCTGAAGCAGTAAGTTCTGTTCTCGAGCACATTGCCTCACCGGCACCGAACAACATCGAGCCGTCTGTCACACCGTTTTTGTTATTAATTTGAGATGTATGCAAGGAGGGTTGTAAGTCAATGTTTTGGAATTGTGGAATAGGCTTGCACGCCTGATTGTGCTGGTATTGAGAATGGTAAGGGTTGTTGCGGAACTGTGAACTAATAAATTCACGGAAACGATCCACTTCTTTTTTTGCATTAGTTAACTCTGCGATTAAGTGCTTGTTCTAAAAACAGTAAAAAAAACTAATTTTCGCCTCATAAAACGCTTACCGTATTTTTTTCGCTGGAAAATTGAGCTTTTATCTCATCTAATTGAAGGCGTAAAGAGTTGCATATTGATTTGTAACGCTTGGCCTTTTCTTTGTAAGCCTTGCACTTCGCGCTTACCAAACGGAGCTGTTGTTCGCATAACTACAAAAAGTGTTAATCATGGAACTTGTTTGGAATGTCCCCACAGATTCTATACATCACTATTTTCCACATTAAAAAAAATTTTTAATTTTTATAATGTCGTAAACGTTAATAATTATTTATTCAAATGTATATCTGAAAAATTTGAAAAAAATAAGTAATAAAAACAATCGGGCCTAGAAAAGTTTTTAATCCATAAATGCTCATTAATATAACTAAACAGTAGTGAAATTTCGGTTCTGTATTGGGGTTGTTTGTGTGAAATCCTGTCTCTGGGTCTTTAAAGTGTTCGGAATGATTAACTTTCATGAGCTCATTAATCAATTGTCCGTTATCATCTAATGAAATTGATTTTAGCGGTTTTTTTTAATAACTGGAATTTAATTTCTACTACACATCTATTTTTCTCAAAAAAAAAAAAGTAGGCTAATTGAAATACTTGTTTTAAGGTTTTAAAATTTGCAAAAAATGTTCCAAAAAAATCTAATTTCCCTATTACATTGTCTTATAGAGCAACGCCAGTTTTTTTACGTCATTATGTATTGAAAATCAAATTTCCTAGATACAGTAAAAAAATAAGTATAAATACAGTAGTTCATATGTAAATATACGCATAATTACAGGAGTTTATATGTAAATAAGTATGGTTCAGATTTTTTTTAATTAATGGAAAAATGTTTAAAAAAATTCAAAAAAAAAGTGAGATATCTGTGGGAACATTCTAAACAAGTTTCTTAATCATTATATGCAATCAAAGACAGGGAAAAAGTTCTGTAAGAAAGCTATATTTATGAGAAAATTTTCGAACCACAAAACAAAAAAAAAACTCAAAAATTCTTTCAACAAGACCGTAAAATTTCAAACTGCACCCTCCCTCAAATTAAGCTCACCCCCCTCTTTAAAATGATTGATTTACAAAGCCTCGAATGTTTTCCACAAATTTTTTTATATTATTTTTTTAATAAGTCATATTAAGAATATCAAAACACGTACATGGACTAAATTTGTTGGCATTGCATCATCCGATTCGGAGTCATAATCTGTGTTATCAAGCAAGTTTTCACCTTTTAGGAAAAAGTCCGAAGGCATTAGCTTGCTAGAGAAGTAATGGTTGGGACTCGGATTAGCACTACCGTATTCTGAGGTGGGATTCTGTTCATGGTTGTTAAAGCGCTGTTGCTTTAGGCTGGAATAATTAATTGAGTGGCTGGAATTACGAGTGTTTATTGATTGATAACGCTTCTGGTTCCGTCGAGGACCAACATCGCTAACACTTTCAGTGTTAAGTTGATCTAGTGAATGATGAGAGGAGGGAAAATCATTTCTCACTTTATCATACTTCTAAAAATAACAACTCTCTAAATTCATCATCAATACTATAAAATAAACAAAAAACATACTAAACGATGTTTGTTATGATGCCTACTATTCTTTTGAGAAAATGGAGGCGATTGAGCTTCAGACGAATTGCTCGGATAATTTTCATAGCTTCCACTAACTTCAAATATGGTAGGATGATTATAATGTTGGTATTTTGTTTCAGTATTCAAAGGTGGAGAAAAATGGCGTTCTCGCCTTGCCAACGTGGATGCTGTCGAATAAGTAGGAACTCCAGGAACAGATCGTGAAGACTTTTTAGTTTTTGGTTCAGTCACTTTCGAATATGGTGACTTATAGTTCCATTGCGCCACAGAAATCGGAACCTCATGAAAAATATTTTTGCTTTGGCGTAGCCCATCTGACATGTAATTGTTTCTCACATCGCCGTCATGAACTCCAGCAGATTTGCTGCTCGCCGATATACTTTCCACAGATTTGAACCGCAACGAAGCATTACCGTATTTGCCCCTTTCCTATAAATTAAGCAGTCAAACATAAAGAAGCAAATGATAAGTAAAACTAACTAGATGAGGCTCGTCGTTCTCTTTATTATTTTTCTTCTTGAAAAACTTCGCTAGTGCAGTAGCCATTAAGAATCTATCGAATTCGAGCAGAAATACCCTAAAATGATAAAAATTTTAAGCCATACTAAACAATAACAAATAAACAAATTCAAGTTAACAAAAAAAAGACCACATATACATTTATCGCATAAGCAATCACAACAACACAATGCATCAACAGGGTATGCCAAAAGTTCTTGCGCCTCTTTTTGAATCGGTTTAATTTGACATTATATGCAACCAAAAAAAAATTAAAATATTTACTATCACGTAGCCCATGCAAGTCTGAACAAAACAGTGCTTATAGAAAAAGCGTGGGTTGAGATTCAGCCGGATACCCTTCATTGCAGTGACAACTTACAAAAACGCCTATAAGCCTGTGCTGCGGCAAATGGTGGTGATTTTAAACACTTGTAAAAATGATTATATAGAGGGTTAAATGAGCTTTTTGATAATGTTTTGTTTTTTTGATAATGTTATAAAAAAAAGTTATAAGAAAAAAAGAGGTGCAAGAACTTTTGGCACACCCTGTACAGGAAATGATGTGTACGATCTTATAAAACATTTTCCATCTATTCAAAAAAAATGGATGAAATAATAGCATTTTCTAATAAGTATTACAAAAAAGAAACATGAAAAGAAAGCCGACGGCGTGCTTTTTGTTGTTATAATTGCGATTTAAAACAAATTTTTTTCACAAACAATCATGGCGTTGTGCCCACTTTTTAAACTATAATTAAATACAACAATTCTGTACATATGTATGTGCGCAAAACGATGCATCATGCATAAATATTTTCGAATTTAATCTTATGAAGTCCTCATTATTAATTCATCTCTGGGCCTCAAGTTTCACTGCCGATAAGGTTCAAATAAAATTAATGAAATCTAACTTTCATTAAATCGCTTTGCGCGCGAATAACGAATAAACAATAAAATAAAATCGGTGATAAAACAATGTTTAATGCTGATTGGCACTATTTTTCCACTGGTGTTTTGTTATAGGGTCCTCTTTTTAAATCCAACTCAGGGCATCTGCATATGTTAGAGATGTAATTCAATTAGAGAAAATATACTTTATTACTTAACATTAACGTTTAGAAATGATTTTTGAAGCTGCTGCCAATTGATTACTCCGTAATTTACGATACTGTCATTTCATTTTTAAAAGTGTGATTCAAATACTATATGAAACTTATAAATTACCTAATGTTGGTACCACCTCCAAAGCCGGGCAGAGTTCGAGTACTTCAAGCTGTAACAAGTTATGTCCCAGACCCAGGAAAGGTATATTAATGAAATCCTCATATAATATACTCAAAATGTGTATACCTTTTATTCCTTAGAATGATGAAATCAGAGTTGAAGAAGGCGAAATCATGTACGTGTTGGAAAATAATAGTAAAGACTACTGTAATATCAAGTGTAAGAACAAGGAAGGAAAAGTTCCTCATTCATACAGTATAAATTATTCTCAATTTTCTTTTTCTATTGCACTTCATTAATGTCAAAACACATACCTATCTTTTAGTTAATGACTCCGAGCTTGTAACATGCATCGAGTATCCACTTCACGAAGCGGCTAAACGTGGAAACTTGGTCTTTCTTCAAGAGTGCTTAAAAAATAAGGCAATTTTGAGCTAAAATTTACAATTTTAAACTCGCTATTTAAATTCATTTAGGTGTCAGTAAACGGCCTAGATAAGTCCGGCTCAACCGCGCTATATTGGTCGTCTCATGCAGGCCATGCAGCAGTCGTCGACTTCCTACTTAAAATATCCAATATCAGTATCTCATCACAGGTATATTTTTGTATTCATCCGGCAATCGCATAACTTTTTCCTTTTAGAACAAATTGGGTGATACCCCACTGCATGCCGCCGCTTGGAAAAATCGCTTAGACTGTGTCAAGTTGCTAATTGAAGCTGGTGCTGATCCTCATATCAAAAATAATGACCTTAAAAAGCCTCTGGAGATAACTACTTTGCCTAAAATTTCGACTATTTTACATATAACTATGAGGAATTGCGAAGAAAATGATAATGAATACCGAGATTATTCGTCGGAAGAAGAATCAAAATAAGATATAACAATTTCACCACAACATTTTGAATAATTACCTTCATGATGATCATCAAACAAAGTTTATACCATTGCGTTATTGTATTTACATACAAATAAAATTTTTGCATTTTTCAAGTTTTTTAAAGCACTTAATCACAAAACCTCACTCACTCCTTTTTATGTTAATAGGACAAAATCAAATCTTGTTTATGGCTAAATCTTCCATTTTAACAGTAGCAGACTCGTTTAAAGCAATTATGTCATATTGTATGCCCTAGAACCTAAATTTATCAATCCAGCAAAGATTTGGACAATATTGTCGCTGCAAAATTTTCTACGTAACTGGCAAAATATAACAAAGTTTGTAGATTTTGAAGTTCAATTTTGGTTAAGCAAAAAAGAAATGCAACAATCTATGCCTAGAGATTTCAGCGCCAAAGGGGAAAATTGTTAAAATATTCAGAATTATACCATTTTTTTCAAAGCTAATGGCAAGATAAAGCATTGTACCAAAAAGGACAATTTTAGCTTTTATTTTAAGTAACATAATAATTCTAAAGCATTATAGACACTTTTTGCAGTAGTTTCGCAAACCACAAAACGGTAAAATTTGGCGATTTTATGCGTAAAAAAACAAAAAATTCATCCTCAAAAAATTTCCAAAACTACGTTCCAAAATGTAAAAAAGTGATTTTGTCTTAAAACGACTTTCACCGTTTTGGTAATAAAAATTTTCTTTTTTCATAAAATTTTTTCGGTTCTTCGCTCCTACTCTTTACTTTGTAAATTTTAAGATTTGCGAAAATAGGTTTTTTTTATCTTGCTTGTAATCTTGCTTTACGGTTGAAAGTCGATATATTGAATTGTGGGTGCTGTTCTGCCTATAACAGTATGCATTTTTTAGGAATCTTGAAAAATGGCACCGAAGGGGAATAATATGTTGCCAAATGCTCATTTCCATAAGCATTGGCAAAGACGAATTAAGACATGGTTTAACCAGCCAGCTCGCAAGCTTCGCCGACGACAAGCTCGTATTGCCAAAGCTGCTGCTATTGCCCCCAGACCTGCTACTGGTTCTCTTCGCCCAATTGTTCGATGCCCTTCTATTCGATACAACACGAAGTCTCGCCTTGGCCGTGGTTTTTCTCTTGAGGAACTGAAAGGTGCTGGTTTGTCAAAGAATATTGCTCGTTCTATTGGTATTGCCGTTGATTACCGCAGGACAAACAAGTCTGTGGAATCTTTGCAGGTATTTTTTGTGTTAATATTTTTAAATTTTTTATTTTTGTATTTGCTTTGTGACATACAGCAAAATGAAAATATGTCGTTTTTTTGTTTAGTGCTTAATTTCGTAATTTTTTTAGAAGAATATCCAACGTTTGAAGGAGTACCGATCGCGCCTCATCGTCTTCCCCAAGAAGCAAGGCAAATTACAAAAGGGAGACAGCAGCGTAAGTTTTTTCGTTTTGCTGTATTCTTTTTCTTTGACTTTAAATATACCCATTACAACATTTTATGTCTGTGCGTTAACTAATTTAATGCGCATATCATTTAAGATTTGAAGATTTTAAATATCATAATTTTCCTCCTTTATAAAACCCTTTTATTTTTAGCCAGAAGAGCTTAAATTGGCTCAACAGTTGCGCGGCTCCATCCTTCCAATTAAGAAGACCGTTCGTCGTGAGAAGGTTTGCGCGCTTACCGAGGAGCTCAAGGGCTTGGATGTTTACTGTCACTTGCGTCGCGTCCGTACTGACAAGCGCTTGAAGGGCAAACGTGAAAAGAAGGCCACTGATGCAGCTGATGATGGAATCGGTGGAGCTCGTCGTTAAATTAAGTTATCTTATCGGCTGTATTTGTTTGTTTAGTTATGAAATTGCTGTTAAAGAAATAAAACGTATGGTTAATGTTTTTTACAACTAAGGTACTTAGTGCAATTAATTTCGAATTTTGGTGTAAGTGAGTTTTTATTTTAAGCTTATGATGTGCGATTTGTTTTAATATTTAGTTTACATGTTTCTTACCATATCTTTTTTTTAAGGTTTGCGTGAATTTTACATTTAAGTTTGATTGTCGATAAGTTTTGTTTACTACTTATTGAATATTTACGCCAGGTTTTAAAAGCACACGATTTTTTTTGACATTTTTGATTTTTAGATTTGTTTCATATTTTTTGATAATCTTAAAAGATATATAATTTTTAAAACTTAGTTCATTTTAAGGCTCCGAGTCTTAGTGGTAAAGCTGCTTTAAATATTTTTAACGCTATTTTTTTGTGCTTAATATCGAAGTTACATAATGACATGAATTCTTTGGATCCGTGGACAAATTGATAAATGCGTAGTAGCCATCAAACTCAGCAAATGCAAACCCCAATTTCACTCTTTAATTCAGGTTTAGAGTAAAGGAATTTGAATTTTTTTCTCCAGGCCTTGGTGTAACTTTATTTAAAGTATAATTATACATTACATGTTTAATATCTTTATTGATGTTTACATTTGACGGCACCAATACATAATTTTATGTTGCTTCCGCGCTACCCAACAATATTTGTAAAAAAATTTTTTATTAATGTTTTATTTACAGCCAGCAATTTAATAATTGAATACGTTTTGCAATTGTTTTTCTGACAAAAAAGTAAAAATGGCAGGAATTCAGCATAAGTAAATTTTTTAATGCGAGATTTACATTACAATGTTTTTACGATTAAGCTCCGGTCTTGTTTAGTGTGTTTGGTCATATGTTCCTTTGTTTTTGTACGAATTGACGTATCCAGTGTTTTCAGTAATGTCAACACGCCCAGCTTTTCCACGTCCTTTGCCTTCAGCGTCAAAGCGTTCCTTGTGAGCCCCAGTGTATTTTTTGTGGTCGGTAAGCCGGCTATATACATTGCTGTCCGTCGAGGGTTTAGCAGTATTTTTAAGAATAGGTGATTCGAGTTGTTCCAGTTTGGCGCAAATTTCATCGATTTCTTCCTAAAAATCACAAGAAAAATTTTAAAAGCACAAAACCTCAAAATTAACAAAACAACTCTTACCTGAACATCCTTTTTTGAGTTTTTTGCCTTGTCTTGAGCAACTGTAGCAATTATTTGTTTTGTTTCTGCAAAATTGGCTTTCTTCTTAGGCCTAAATTTTAAGCAATTATAACAATTCGGATTGGTAAAAAAATAATTACCCAGTAATTTTCGAAAATGCAATGCCTGTCATGATCAACGTCACATTTTTCGAATCAATCACTCCTGCATCTTTAAGCCATTTATCAAAGTTTTTGCCGGTCATTTCGGTTGCTGTCGCGGCACCAAATTTTGTGAATGCTTTCCACCTTCAATTAAGAAGGCTTTGTTAAAGACCAACAAGATATAGTACCCTAACGAATTTACCTGGATTTCATTTCAGTCGGGTTCTTCCATTTAAACTGATATTCTTTTTTGTCGTTACCATTTGACGACGAGCTGCATGCCATTTTGTTGGTTTGACTATTTGAATCGAATAAATTATAATAGGTATTTAAACAAAATTATTTTGCTTCAATAATCCCTGAAAAAGTAATAATTAATAAAACTATGTTCTAGTACAAAAAAATGCTTCATAAACACGCTTTACCAGAAATTTGAAAGCAATAATATTCCCGCAAACTTTACATCGTAACTTTACACTTTCTTTCTCAATACCACCATACTGATAGGAATGGAGGCGAGAACTTGAATTTAAAGCGTTATGCTGAAGCAATATTGGCATTAACTGACAAAAAATGGACAAGCTGCAAATTATTCCTAACAATTCTAATAGTTTAGGCTTTTATTATTTTTTGATCCGCTTTGGCAAATCACTTTGATCTTGCTACAGCTGTCACGGTACAAATCTAGGCACCGCATGTAGCTATTATCAATTTAAAGTGTTCTATTAGTGCTGCAATCTATTACTCAAAAGACAAAGTCATACATGGTTCACTTCCTAGTTCTACGATTTCTCATTTTTCTGGGAATCGCCTAAGGTAATATTAAAACAACTAAACAAACAGAAACGACGCATATATTTGAGACGTTTTAGGAACACTTTTTACAAACCGAGCTATTAAATGACTCATTAACATTTTTACTTGTAAACGTCTGACAAAAGAAAGAAAAAAAGCATTTACCATGAAGAGGGTTACTCAACTCAGCCCTTGAATACAAATACAAATTACTTAATTTTCAATGGATCGATCCACAGTCGTTAAAAAAGGAGCCAAGGCGCTCTGGCCAAAAAAGAAGAAGCAAGAGGAAAATGTAGCCAAGCGGGGGTCACATAAACTCGTCACACTTTAACTCATCTCACATGCAATTTTTAAATTTTCTTCACAGGCAATTTTTTCTTTGTTAATAAAACGGAATTTAATTTTTTCACTAAAATAAAAGGTCAATTTCCAATTCCTTTAAAAAACAATTGTTGCTTCAAGTAAATTCAAATCACATAAATGTTGTTGATATATTTTTGTGAACAAATAATATAAGCAATTTTTGTGCCTCTTTGGTTATCATAGAGTGCATCATATTTTTAAAACATAAATATTTCGCGCCATTATAAGGGAAATTGTGTAAGTAAAAAAAGCTATGAGTAATTCAATCTAACAAATCACAATAAATAGATATTGATCATACATATTATGGTAGGCGGCGCTAAATCCAATTATGCGTTGTTTTGTTACTATGTTTTGTTCAATTCAAGCCTATATGTATGTATGAAAATGTACCTATCAACCAATCACAATGAATAAACACTGAATATATGTGTTATCAAATCTCGCAACCCATGGGAATAATAAACTCGTAAAAAATATTTGAACTTAATAAAACCATCAGCGATTGAAAACATCAATCTTGAGCAATACCACGCTTCTCTCAAAAACCGATCGGGTTTTGTCATATTTTTCTTTCAATAAACCTAAAAAACAACAGTCAAACGAGTCGTAAAGATAATAAACAAATGTAATAAATTAAAATAAAAATTTTCAACATTGCTTGATTTATTTACTTCACCTTGCCATTTTTGTACATTAACATTCTTATTTTTACAAGCGGAAAATAAAATAATGAAAGTTCGTTCTTACTTAAAAAAAAATAAAGTAAACTTAAAAGCACAAAACGCACATACACACACATACGCAAACTTCAAACAAAGCAAAAAATTTCTCTGACAATTTAGCATACTTTCATAAACATTGCTTAATTTTTTCGTTTTTTTTTGACTATGCAAAAAGAAAAAAATTTTTTACTTGTCAAAATTTTTACAGCCGTCTACTAGATATAAAAAAATTTAAATATCAAAATGTTTAACAAAAAAATTTATATTTTATTATAGAAAGAAAAAAAAGCCGAAAAATTGAATATATCGATATGAAATGAATAATGCAAAAAATGAAAAATAAAATCAATAAGTTATTGACCAAAAAAAAATATTTTTTTTATTTTTGTAGTTAAATAATAATTAGGTTTTTAAAAGAGCGCATTACAACACTAAATAATTAGCAAAAAAGGGTAAAACACAGGTAAAGTCTAAAGCAAACTCAATCTTAAAATAAGAAAAAAATAAATCAATTTTTTTCGAAAATTTATTTTTTTATTATTTTTTTTTAAAAATTTAATAAAATTTGAAATCCGTGAAGGACTAAATTAATATCAGAAAAAATTTTAAAATTTAAATTTCATTTCCTCCCAAATCTAAAAATTAAAAATCCAAAAAATCTTAAACTCTTTCTGATTTTCCTAATAAATAAATGTATGCCAGTTTAATTCGTAGGCAGATCCATTGTTTAATATGCACATAATTTAACATATAATGGACAAGCAGACCAATTTGGCTGCTACCAAATAAATCAAATCCTGGTAAGACGTTCCGTAATACAATCAAATTCTTAATTTTAATTTACATTTGAGTCGGGCCTCTAAATTTGATTTAAGGGGCGATCAACGAGCGTCAAGTTCTAAATATGCCATTCCCCTTTATTTAACACGAAATATTAAAATTTACTTAAACCTAAGCCTGAACCCGTGAAATATGCTCCACAGGTTTTAGGTTAAGAGAAGATAACAAACTGCTCTATTAGAAATTCATAAATGCAAATAAAACTTTCGTGAAAAGCATTGTGTTCAAAATTGATCAAAGAAAAGGGAATTGTAAAACATCAAATAGTTTAAAAAAAAATCAAAGCAATATAAAAAATATTCCCTTTTTCATATTAAATTGAATTTTTCACTTTGTCATAAGGAATAGTGCAAAGTTAACTAAATTGAATAAGTTTTAATGTATAAAAATAAAAGCGTCAGCTCATAGCAAGTAAACAACTTATTCAATATTGGCAAAAAAGCGACAAACAAATTTAAGATATTCTTTATCATAATTATAACAAGTTATTTATGCCAAACAAAAAAACCTAAGCTTAGCTCTTAACTCGACTTTTACTCTTAACTGTGGCACAGGCCAAGCCTAAGCTTAAATGAAACAACGCGGACTTAGTAATCCCTCCACTATAACAATAATAAATATGGCTTGCTGCTTTCACACCAGCTCAAACCAAATGTGCAACAACAATTACCTCTAATACAAGAGTAAAAGTCAAATAAAACATCTAATATCCCAGATTATGACATTGACTAATAAAATATGGTTTAAAAAATTCAAACCAAAATTACATAATAGCAGAAAAAAGAACTCAGTTGGGAAATTTATTATTATGCTGCCTGGCAACAAGAGAGGAGAGAGGATGAAATTGAGCATATCACTTTCTAAATAAAAGTATGCACGCAAAAAGTTAGTCATTATTTTGAAAACCTTTTTATCACCCAAAACTTAACTTGCCGAGGATTAAGGCGTAATACACTTACTTTCGGACATTTTATATGAAGTTAAAAGGCCTTGGACTTTCAATCTCAAGGCACTTGGCCGCAAACATTTGGGCAAAATACATCGATAAAAATAAAACAACAACCTGCAACCAAAAACCCTTTCATAAAGACAAGTATACAAAAAACACGAATTACCTTTATGTAACATAAGCATCTCGGAATTCATAGTGAAACAATAACTCTTTTCCTTTTTTTAATATCAAATAAAAAACCAAAGCGCCAAAAAATAAGTTGGAAATGCGCCGAAGAACAAACACGACAGAAAGAGCCATCCTTGTTTTCCAGGCTAAAAACAAAAGTAATACTTTTTTCCTTCATTTTGCTCACAGCCTTTTTTTGTGGCAAGCTTTTTTGCAGAAGCGGCTACAAAACAAGTCAGCGGAGAAAAAAAATGTTTCCCTTTCCTTTGCGAGAAACGAGGAGGATGGCTGGAAGTAAACATATTGATAAAAATTTATGCCTTTTTTGTTTCACTTTATTTTTTTATGACTAACGGGAAGTGTATTATTGCCGTTTTGCTTTTTATTTTGTTGTGACGCGCAAAACCAAGAAAAAGACAGAGCTAAAGGAACAAAATTAAAAGAGTAAATTATTATGAATATAGCGCAGTTTTTGCCTTTCTTTCAAACATCCCCTCCTCATTTTTATACTATTTGCGTTGACATACATTCCGTATATGTACACTAATATACACATTCGTGTATTTGCATACACACACTTGCATGTATATACTCGTATATAGATAAATTTATGTACGCTTGTATACAAACGTAAATATTATCCGGTATTATGTTTGACTAATTTTTTCCTCTATTTTCAGCTTTTCTTTACTTTTTACTTGTTTTATTGTTAAAATACTCATGACTAGTCAATTATTTAACGCACACTTGATAAAGGACTAACTTGAGCTTTAAGGCCGTTAAGCCTTCGACCTACTATTTACTTGAGCTTGAAAAATTGCATACCGCCTATCCACCGTATAAAAAAGGCAAAGCACAAATTTAAAGTTTAAAGGCTAATTCGTTAGGCCGGGACTCTTGGCGAAATAAATATGGCTTTAGCAACCGCTACAATCATTATGCTCAAGGAGAAACTGCCTTAGCAAAACCTTTGCTTTTTATGGACCAAAATTTCCGTTTCCGTTTCCAAATTTTAAATTTTTTTAGTAATTTAAAAGAAATTGGCGAAATATCGTTGCAGGACTATAAAAAGATAAAACAAAATTTACACATTTAACAAATTAACGGTCTTTCTGGCAGCTCTTTCCTACTTTCAATAGAACCAAACATAAACTGTTGAAGCTAAATTATAAATAAACCCAACGATTTCTAGAATTTCTCTCAAACTCAAACTAACATTCATTCTTACAGAATGACATCCTTCTACGAGTCGGCAACCAGCGGATTAAACTACGACCGGTTTTCTGGTACGAGCGGAGTGGGAGGAGGCATTAATTTGAATGACGACTTTTTCAATGATTCAACGCTAACCAAGATAAAACAACATTTTTGGACGGCCAAACAATTGTTTCGTTCCAAATTTGGCAAGAAAGAGGACGCTTTTTTGTTGGCATCCGATGCCGAATTCGATACAAAACTTTCGTCGTACACCGCCATATCTGATACGACAAAAAGACTATTGTCCGCTATTGAAGACTACCACCATTACACCGAAGGTCAGTGAGTTTAAGGCTGTGATTTGCTAATACAGATCCAACAACCAAATTTTTAATTTTACTAATTTAGAATTGCTAGACTGCAAAGTGAACTTAGCCCACTTCCTTAGCCAAGAGTCGGCGGACGAAAAAGAGCACCTCCAAAAGGTGATGCGCATCGCTGGTAGATGCATTGACGTTGCTTCCAAACAAAGAAAAAAGATAATACGCCCACTGATATGTATGTATCACGATTTAGACATGTTTAATGAGCGAGCCATTGCTGACTGCCAGAGTACTGTAGAAGCGGCGGAGCGAGCACGGACTGAATACCGCGGATCGCTTCTTTGGATTAAAAGTGTTAGCGAAGAGGTAGGACTTTTCAACCTATTTAAACAACCTCAAGACGCTAAAAAATCAATTAAGCTGGACCCATCAAGCAGCGCACAAATGGAAAACTATCGCAAAACCCAAACGGTCGTTCGTTTAAATAAAGAAAAATTTGATGCCTTAAAATGTGACACTTTTCAAAAAGTCGACGTTTTGGCGCAATGCCGTTCTTCACTTTTGGTCGACTTGGCACGTCAGCTCTTTAATGTTGTTGCCGTGTTTTATGAGCACAGCGCTCGGACATATGAAAAAACTTTCGCCGAATTAGATGGCATTGATTCCTATGAAATTGATGTTTTAATGGTATTTACCTAAATGCATTCAATAATTTTTTTTCCATGTTGAATAGCGTTAGTCGAGTTTTGGTTATCGGGTACAGGGGTAAAGTTGTCTAGAATTCGTTATATTAATCTGTCTATTTTGCGCGTTTTCCGGAAAAAAAGCCGTCGAGTCAGAAAACGCATAATTATTAATTGAAAATCACAACGACATCACTTATTTATTTTACAATAAAATTACGGTATTTTTAAATAAACACCGTAAATTGTATATCGCCCATCGTATTTACGTTTAAAAAAGGTTGCAAAAATCATAACATTGTAATAATTGATTGTCGTTTTATTCCAGCATCTTTCTGCACAGCGTCATTTTGTCCGGCGTCTTAGTGTCTGCAATCCCGCCATTTAACTCATGCAGCAACTAAAATATGTACTTTCACATCTAAAAACATTTAATTTCCAGATATTAAATGATCCAATTGGCTTGGCCATTGAACGTCAAAAACAGGCTGGCAACGCTAAAACAACCACACAATCACAAGCGGACAATCGTAAACTTGGTCAACATAGTCAGAAACCATCGTCTTCTTTGCCCACAACTAATAACAAACAAAGCGGGGACGTGAATCAATTCGGAAATGAGTAATTTTTTTTCGCGGCGCAAAGATATTTTACGGTAAATAGAAGCCCAGAGACGAATAATTTTTATAGTTTAAAACAGTACTTAATGCCAACTCTCAAAATTTTAAATTTAAAAAATTATTATTTTAGTTTTTTTACACAGGAAAACGCGATATCAATCTTTCGCTAGTAAAACTACAATTTGCACTCATAGCAGTCTAGTAGCGTAGGAGTAGCGGATTACTGGCAATTTCATTTCCGATTACTGACGATTTAAACAAACTGCGAATTTACAAAATATTATATACCTGATTTGTGAGCCGCGGATTACATGCGTTTAATGTTTTTTTGCTTTTTGATTCCAAGAAACATATATTGTGTGAGATATGCTTGTTTAGAAAAAATTTTATTTAACGAAACATGAAAACAAAAAAGACTAAAAATTGCTTTACTAAATTTGCATTTATTCATTACGAAGATTCGAAATTCCTCTTCATAGTTGCCTTCCTCATTATTGTTGTGCCTCGTATAGGTTTTTTGATGTCTTCGAGCATTGTTACTATAAGCATTTGCAAAAAGATTAAATTGACAATAATCGTAGACAAAGTACTTACAAAAAATTGGTGATTGATTTACCAATTTTTGAACGAATTCCGCCGTACAATATGTTTCAATCCATTTTATGATTCATAGCCTTTGTTAACTTTGAGGACAAGTATCTTGGTTAAAAATAATTCAAGCAACACCATATTTTTTTTGCTAACTCATTAAATACTTATTAATAACTACAATGTTTCGTTTTTTGCTAACTTTTCTCAAAAAAAATTTATAAACCATTATGTGAGCTCTACCCCTAATTTTTCAAAATTTTAAACTTTAAAAGCTTTCAAAAATTTTAAAACTTACGTATACTAACCCGCTTTTTCACACTAGCATTAATACGTCTAGCAATTGCTTTCCGCTTTTATCTCAGCTGCCTTTTGATAACGCGTTTTACCCATTTATACGAGCTAAAAAAACAAAAATATGATAAGCAACTTTCGGCAATTAAAATAAAAATTTTTTATTAAAAAAAGCTCTAAAATTTTTTCACATGCTTATTACTTAAAGAATTGTATATGATTTTTTTCCTAATTAAATTTAAAAAAAGATATAGCGGATTAAAACTAAAATTTAGTATATCTAAAAAATAAAAGTTAATAAACAATTGCTTGTAAAAGAACATTAACATTGAAATATTACTTTAACGAAAAATATTTCTCAAAATGTACAAAATACGCTTTTAATAAAAAAACATAAAAAACATACCACAGTGAAGAATTTTACACTGGTTTAAAAGTGGAGTTAAAATAATAACAAAATTGGTCGACAACTTTTTTTAAAAAACATTATGCCAAAAAAATTCAAACATTAATAAAAAAATAAAATCATTTTGTCAGCACCGCAATATATTTAATGAAAAGAGATAGTATGAGAACACAAAAAGTAAGACATTTTTGGGACATTTGATACAAACACAAAGAAGGAAATGTTATTGAAAAATGTCTTAATCGCATCCCATAAACTGAACTTGTTCCTACTCTTTTCATAAGTCTTGTTTGCGTAAAATAATTTTGCATTGTGCTAATAACATATTATGTATTTAGTATTGTTAAGTTAAACGATATTGAAGTCGGCAAAATTGTGACTGATGCATTTGACGCGAATTCGACAAAGAATAATGTTGCCGGTGAGCCTTTGATATCCAACCTGATCAATCTCAAATACGAAAACCGCAAAAATACAGATAATGAAACGAATCGTTCTTCTTCCATCTGTTCATCGACCGCTTTGTATCGTCCGGAAAGTCCACTGGGAATTTTGGACGATCATGACGATAATCCCAGCCATCATCCCGATCCTTTAACATTGTCAAATAACAGTTTAAACGACATTTTCAAGGTCACTGCAAATAGTACATCAAAGCCGTTGAACGTATTTGAAGAAATTGAGACACCGAAATTGAAGGCACCGCCTTCTTCGAGCAAAGGTAAACCGTTGGGTTTACTACAGTCAGCTGCCGATTTACAGTTATTTGATATAAACTTAACTCCAGAGCTTAGACCATTTTGTTCAGAACAAGATGCTCACAATTTATTTGCGCAGGATATTGCTGAGTTAAACCCGATTTCGCCAGCATCTGCTTCCTTGTCTCTTGGAGCCACAAATTTCAGGTCGCCAAAGCCCAATGATACTGTAAGTTTAGGTTTTAAAATTTAAACTTGCTTATGCTATATTTTTTAGAATTGGTCAAACTTATTGGCACGAGAGTTGGATGAA
Organism: Drosophila nigritarsus; assembly: GCA_035044305.1. Classification (NCBI taxonomy): domain Eukaryota; kingdom Metazoa; phylum Arthropoda; class Insecta; order Diptera; family Drosophilidae; genus Drosophila; species Drosophila nigritarsus. Next base: position 55,455 of record JAWNMF010000539.1, on the reverse strand, counting down.
GCCTTAAACTTTGGTGCGACCGAAAACTCGTCTTCACTTATTTAATCAGATGCCGTTTGTCTCAGTCTTATTTTGACTGTAAGACAAAAACACGCCTATTTTTCCGATGTTGTTTTGTCTGAGTTTATTCGTTTAACGTTTTTTTGTGAACGCCTCTTTCTATCTGTCGCCGTTTTGTTTGCATTATTGAACTTACTTCCAATAGGTAATTAATTTTTGTACATCTAAACCCTTTTGCCTAACTTATTCATTGTTTATTTTTATATACGAAGTGACTCGAATTTGAGTTGGGTCCTGTTGTTATATTTTTAATTGGAAAAACATTTCTTTAAAATTGATTGTAAAATGAGTTCTCTTCATTCAGCCTTTAAGTAATTTATTATTTTTCAATTTACCAGAGTAAAAAAATTAAATTTCATTCAAAAAATTTTTTGCTATTTACATACAACAACATATAATATTAGCACAAATAATACTACATAGTCCTCATATTTTGAGTTTGAATATAAAACTTTTACCTGCAGCTAGAAACAAAGTGGTGCATCTAAGATACGTCTAAGAAATACAACCTATAACACACATTAAGTTGAAGCACGGCTCCATTTTCCATGGGGATTAAGATCATAAGTCCCAAAAATCATCATAATCACAAAACAAATTCAATCTCACAAATCAAAGAAGATAAGATGACTATTTTAATGTTCGAAGCGATGACGCTTTTTTAACACCAAATTGGGTTTTTCGATTTGAAATTTCGAACAGCTTGCGGAGCAGCCTTTGGTTTTCTAACGCTTGCTGCCGATTTTTTTCAAGTTTCTAAATATATTCAGTTTTAATCAATGCAACCTGGGTTAGAAAAAGGAAATTTACAACAAGAACTATAAATTGAAATACTTTATTTCTTAAAAAAGCATACCTGGTAACCGCCATTATTAATCATTAACTGGGATGACGTTGACCGATTCGACTTCATTTGAGGACCAGTCGATGGTGGGGTTGAACAGGCTCGCTTGGTTAGAATGTGTGACTTTGGCTTTTGAGCGTTGTGTATGATTCCCCCATTCGAAAGTGAGTTGACAACCTAAAATAATAATTAGCCAATTAGCATAGAAGACGAGCTTTTTTTAAATTCTTCAAATCGTAAAAAGTACGCTGTTTTTTTGTTTTTTTTTAAATGTTTTTCAACTTTTCTGTTTAAACGGTTTTTCAACAGGACTTATTCAGTTTTCTTTAACTGTATCTCTACTGTTTTTCCAAGCTTGTTACTAACAGAAATAATTCTTAATTTGTGATACAGTCATTCCTTTATTTATCAAACATCCAACATTTAAGCACAGGCTTAACATTTGGCTAAGTGCAACTTGTTTATTTAACTTTTTCTAACTTTTCCGAGCTCTCGATACTTGATTATGATTATCGGACGAACATTCACCTAAGCCCGGTTCCGTGATTTATGTCAAATTTAAGATCAATCGTGTATAACACTTAAAATGAAGAAATCTATAACCATGCACTAAAATTCAATACTTGGAATGCCCTACCAGAGACCAAAATATCTTAGGAAAATGCTTTAAGTTATGGATTTTAGAAATTTGCATGAATCTACATAAATCCTCCCACTTGACATAGCAAAAAAAAACCGCAAACTCGAATACCTTTAGATTGTGCCGCAAATTGGGAGCATATGGAAGTAATTTAACCGAAGATTTATTTGAAACCGCCGACAATACACGCGGTTTTTTCCCGCCATTAATATTTGGGCTGTCAGCGCTTTTTGTCCTCAATTTCACCGTTGTCGGTGGAATATTTACAGGCTCATTTATCGGTGTTGCTGACTTTGCGACATTTTCCCCATAAATTAAATTCATTATAAGCTCTGGTTTAAAAATGTTGTAATTCTCTTGCATAATCGCCGCTAATAGCTGTTGTTCTAATTTCTGTTTCCTAAAAAATAAATTATAAATGCTCATTTTCACCTAAGCATTTCTATGACAACGCAATTCTGTTTAATTCAATTTTTTATAGAAAAGAGCGCGGTGAGAGATACCACAATTCCAATACAAATTTTAATTCGCTTAATTCAATAAAGATTAATAACCACTTTAAAATTTCTTTTTAAACTTGTTGGGTTTTGGTCCACAATTGCGCCAAAGGATTTGCTTTCACAGTAGAAGAGTTAGCACTTGACGCCAACATTGACGTCAACTTGGCTGACAATCTCTAGCTTCGCAAGCAGGTATACCATTTTTTAGTTGATCATGCATATAGACAATTAAAGATTAATTCTTTTTAGGGCATTCAAATGTTGTACAAGTTCTCTTAGAAAGATTTCCCTCACTCCAGATTGATCAACAAAATAAACTTGGACAAACGGCGCTAATTAAATCCGCAATACAAGGGCGGGTCAGTAAGGCTAAACTGCTACTCAATGCAAGTAGGAAATTTTGTTTTAACATTATCTATATTACTAAGGTTTTATTTCTTTTCTGAATTTGTATTTGAAATAATTAACGTTTTATCTAAGAAATTTTCAAAAAATCTCAAAATATTATTTTATTTTTGATGCTGATCCTTATCTAAGCGATTATGGCCGACAGTTTTGTGCCTTAGAGTGGGCAGAATATGTAGATCGAACCGAATGCGCGCATATGATTGTACACTTTATGCTGGACTCATCTTCCTCATGTTGCACTAACTCCGGCCAGTTGCAGCGCAGTGAACACGTCAGTAGCAAGAAAAGGAATGGCGCTTCAAAAAAATTTTTTTTAAAAAAAAACGAATTAGGCCGTAGCTAAATATGGCCGTAGCTAAATATGGATTGTTGCAACTTAAAAAGCATTATTGAGCATTATTGCTCTAAAAAACGATTAAGCATATAGGGCGATTTAAAAAAATTTGATTTAAAATACAATATTTTGATAATTGAAGTTTGAATTTGAAAATGGTGCATTTTAAGTGTAGAGTACGTAGTACACAGAACCGCAAACAGCGCTTCAAACATTTCAAACATTAAGTTCTGTCTATTATTTTGAAAGCTTAATCATGGCATATGTAAATTATATTAAACAACAAAACATATTTAGGTTGTTTATCTTTGCCGCAATACCTTTATTTGGTGTAAACTGCGAATTACCTGTTGTTGTTGGACGGCCGCCCATTCCCTTATTTAAAATAACAACACCATAGCAAACACACAACAAGCTCAACAACAATAGCAACAATGTAAAAAACGCTGCACGCAATTCAAAAACGCCTTTAATGATTACAGTAGTAGACCATTGTCGCGTACGGCCGAGCAGCTCACGTGCCTAACAACAATTAATGCTTTGAAAATGACAATTTTCATTTTTTAACAACTGTAATTAAATCATTATGAAAAAGAAGTGAAAAAAATTAAAAAGGATATTGATATTGATATTCATTTTGCAAAGCGTTTGCAAATTACAAGTTCAAAAAGTAAATGATTTATACGACCTTATGATTGATCGCATTTTATGAAACATTAATTTTTAAATGAGTGAGTTTTGATTTTGAATTTTTAAATTTCTTTAATAATAAGTCAACAAAAAAAGAGTTTAATAGAAAAAAATGATTTTCCAGCAAGTAACCAACTTAGAAAATGAATAGTAATTTTTTTTTTAAATATTGACGTATCATTTTATATTGTTAAACGACTCTTATCTTTACAATTTTTAAACATTTTAGAAAAAGAAGAATGGAAGACCACATCAGAGTTGTTTCTAACGCTTTAATAATTTAAAAAATCTCAATTAATGTTAAATAAACAATAAAAAAAACGCCAGCAAATGCGCGAGAATAACAACAAAGTCAAATAATTATTGAAGCTCTCGCAATTTTTCGAGAGCAATATTTTAAGGTAGATGGGAATAAAGCAAGAAAAAATAATTGAAAAGGAAATTATTAAAGAATTGATTGCGACGATTGAAAAAAGGAAAAAAAGTGCTTGTACAGACATGAGTGTTTGTTAAATGGAAATCATTTAGAAACAACTAAAAAAAAGAAAAAAAAGTTTGTGGAACTTTTTTCTTGCATTTGGACATAAGTAAAAAGTTTGATTGAAATTTTTCTTTCTTTAAATTTTTAGGTAGTAATTATGAATTTTTAAATTGTTTTATTTCAAGAAAGTTGTAAAGTAATGAAAATGTCATAAGCGTAAAAGCTATATAATTTTCATTGACATTTTTTCACAGAAAAAAATATTTTATTGGGAAGTTTGAAGAAGCAAATTATTAATTTAATTTTAAATTAATTTTTATTTGTTATTAAATTTGGTTTAAAAACTCTTGTTTAGTTTTCTTTAAAATGCCAAGACAGCAAAGGGAATTTTAACATGAAAGCAATGTTGTTTTTTTGATTACGCTAAATTTAATCACTTTGAAATACTAAATAAAAATGTTTATGTGTTGTATCACATCATTTTAATGTTTATTGAACTCCAATTTTTATGGATCGTAAATTTTTAAATAACAAATCATTATGCAAATTCGCTTGAAACCAATTACTTTCAGCTTCTGTTAAACAGAAACAGAATACTATGCCATTTTTGAAATATATTGTCGCCACTAATCCGAATGCATACAAAACATTTCAACTTTTACTAACAATTCTTAACGTCATTAGTTTGAACAATAATTTTGTTTTCGCGCTGATTAAACGTTGAATATCCAAAATCCATTTGTTTAAAAAAAATAAACAATTGCTTAGTCATAAGTATTATGGGGAAAGATTTTATTTCCGAATATTTGCAAAACGTGTTTTATGTAATAGAGATTTTTCTATTACCCAATTGCATTACATTTTAGAACCAAATTTGCAATTATTCAATTAACTAACAATAAACCATCCCATTCCTTCAACTGACTGAGTGTTTAGGAATTGAAAAAATATAAATTTGACCTTTTCTAGTAAACAGTTTTTTTACTTGTTTTAATTTAGAACGTTGTTACCTCAATATGCATATGTAGAAGCACTGCAGTATACATATGATTACAAACTCACATATATTCACATGTGTATTGCTACGTCTGTGTGATGCGTATTCCCCCGACACATTTCATTTCATTTTTGTATTTCCTTAGAAAATAAATCAAATTTTTTGTGCATATTGATTCAATCTCTTTTACCTGGAATTGAGCATGCGCAGTGTCAAATAAATATTATTTAAAAACTTTTAATTGATTTGATTACCCATTTAAACAAATATTTTGATTACCGTAAACACCCAAAAAAAAATTTCTTATCAATATTTTTTGTTATTTCAAAATTTCGTGATATCATTTTTGCGTTATAAAAAAGTTATGTAATGTAAAGGAACCTTTCGCCACATAACTTTTTGTCTTTAACTTTAAGCCGAGTATACTATATTTTATCCGAATTTTTTAATTTTTTTTGCTAACTGTATAATTTCGATAAATGTTACAAGAATTAAAATTTGGAAAACTTACTCACGGTAAAAAGTCCTCCGGCGAAAAGTTTTAGCGCACCTTTGTTAACCTTTATCAATGTTGACAAAATATCAACATTGAAAAAGGTTTACAACCCTATAGATACTTGTACATGTTACTTCGCTAAATTGTCATCTTGTAAAAGTCGTTTAACTTTAAGAAAGCCATTTAAGTTACTGTGTTTAAGATTCCCTAATTGTAATAAAATTGAAAAAATGTTAACCAAAGGGTTTACCCATTAATTTTTTTTCTTGTAGTGAAAGATCTCATTAAGTAATTGTTGGAATTTAATTACTGCAAATTGCTATCTGAGCGTTTCGTGGTTTTGAAAAATATCAATTAAAAAAATGTTTGAGGAGCTGTTTTTTTTGTCAAATGCCTAGATATACATATACCTAATTTGTTTTAATTTTTTGAGCATTTTTTATTAAACTTTTATACTTACTTTACCTCCCTCCGCATAAATAAATACTATACAGAAATAAATGCTTATATTACACAAATATTAAAACATTATGTTCTCAATTGTTAAACAAAACATTTAATAAAAATTCTCTTTACATTTAGTAACACAATAATACAATAATTGATAATATTGCATCGCACAATTGGCTACTTATTATACCTTGAACTTTGTGTTCACTATAATAAATATTTTTCATATTTCTAATTTTATTTTTATTTCATCGGCAAAGATTTTTCTTACAGTAGGTAGCTGTACAAGCGTTGAATTATTATTTAAATCATAATTTACACATTTATGTAAGTATATATTTTCTTAACGTTATTTTTCTTTCTCTGATTTCATACAACAAAAAATGGGGTTTAAAAATAATAGGGTTTATGAATTAAATTACAACACTGATTACTTAAGAATAGCCTATACAATTAATTAAATTAATTTATGAAATATTGCCGTTAGGCAATATTTCATATTTATTGTTAGTGGACTACGAAAACTAACATAATAATTTTGTCTGATTGAACTTTTATCGATCGTTAAATCAGTGCAAAACAAACTTTTCCCTTTTTATTTATAAAGCAAAAAACCCTAAAATTTGCCGCAAAGGAAATTTCTTCGTTTTTTGCTCATTTTTGTCTAGGTATAATTATTCACCTTTCCATTTTTTGTGTTTAAATACATTTGTATGAAGTCCATCAAATGATGTCAGGGTTTTAGATGCGAATTTCAAGAACAGAAGGAAATTTCGTTATTTTTGTTGATCACAAATGACGAAAAATGGTATGAAATTTTATGTTATTAACGCAACTCAATAACAATAATTGCAAATATTAATAATTAAATCGAATAATAATAATTGAGTGAAACGTATTCAATTCTAGCGTTCTCAAAGCTAGCCCGAGGACAGCTTTGGAGAGAGAAAAAGGAGAAAGATAGCAGCCGTATAAAAACATACAAAAGGCAACCTACACAATAAACGGCTAAAACTAAAACCTTTCATAATTTGGCACTTTAGCTTTTACTAAAGTTTTGTTTAAGCTAGGATATTACATAGACCTAATAAGAAATTGATATTAGAGTTAATATTCATTTACTTAAAATAATATTTCAGCATTTGAAAAAAAGCTGTTTTTAAAATTTTATTAGTCTTGACACGATTGTGGTAAAACCTGAAAACTAAAATAAAAAATAACAAAAAAATAAATAAAATTTAAAATTAATCATTGAAACTTTTTCCTTTACTAAGCCAAATGGCTTGGCCCTTCGAGCCGGCGTTTCCCTTTTGAAATATTACCTACCGTATTGAATAAGATTTTTTAGTTTGAAATTTAAAATGTTAAATTCGCGCGCTTTGGCATTTTGAAATTAAATATGAAACACATTTACAGTAACATATTATATATTCACAAACAAACCAAATTTAATTCAACTACTGTAATTAATTTAAAATAAAAAAAACGCGCCCACACCTCTTAACCAAAAAAAGTTTTACTAAAAAAATTTTAATTCTCCATTGTCGACCTCTTTTTTTTTCCTACGCTTCATAATAATATGAGTGTAGAAAAATTTTGAAATTTTAAAACTGTTACTCTGATTTTCTTGATTAGTAAAAATTTCAAAAAAAAACAATAAAAGGCATTGGTCATTTTTGTCTGAATTAAATTTTTGTATATTATTGATAAAGAATGTTAAGGATATATGATGGAACTTTTAGTAGATTTGGATACGGGTCATCCAAAGAATTTGCAAATTTTAATTTGTTAGATTGTGGGCGGATGACAACTTGCACACTTTTTGCTATTCTGATTAATGTTTTGTGTTTAAAATTGTAAATGCAAGAGACCTAAAAAATTTTATAGTGCAAAAAACCTCAATTTGATCCCTTCAAGAAATAACCATGCCTACAGCTCGAACCGAAATCTAAATATTGTAGTGAATCATATAATCATGTCATACTTGTGCTAGTAAACACTTTTTTATAATGCAAACATGTACTCTCTTAACCGAAAATTTTTTTTTCTAAAAATTCATACTTAATTTTGGGCCCTCACCCCTTTAAAATATCAAAAAACGGCCAACAGACACACAAATCTAAACAAAAAATATTTGTTTTTTACCTGGTATAAAAATATTCGTGCTGGGACCACAAAAAAAAATAATAAAAATTTTAGCGGTCTCGCCACGAAAAGGTTTAACTGTTTTAAAACGCCACATAAACCGATTCAATTTGTCCATATCGTGTCGAAATCAACCCTAAACAACTCTATTCAAACAGTATTAAGAAAATGAATTTTGAACCAATAAAAAAGACATTCCTTAACTACAGTGGTTGATTTTTAGCATTACATAACAACATTAGTTGTTACATTTTAAATTCACAAAGTAATAATTTCATTTTTAAATTCTAAACTCAACATTTTGAATTTGCGCGTTTTTTGACAAAAAATGCATTGCCAACATTAAACTTACGGTAGATAAATAAAATTTTGTTTTAAAAATTTGAATTTCGAAATTTGCGCGTTTTTTTGGCAAAAAATGCATTGCCAACCTTTAGCTTACGGTAGATGAATGAAATTATGCTTTGAAAATTTGAATTTCAAAATTTGCATGCTTTTTGGCAAAAAAAACATTTTTAACATTTTACATACGGTTTACATTTAATCGATTCAATTTTTAAATTATTTTTTAAATTTGCGCTTATTTTGGCGTGTGTTTTTGGCAAGTTTTTTATGTTTCAGGACAAAAAGGAAAAGTTGCCGATTAGTATAGGTACGAGAAAGGACGCGACGTTAGTTTGTACTCTTTAAAATTTACTTTATACATATTTTTATAGACATGAAAAAAACGATCGTAACCAACTTCACGTTAATGAAAAAAATTAGTTTTGTGATTGTATTTTTGTTTTATTTTTAAACAAACACAAATTAGACTATCATCTTATTTTATTTTTTAGTATTGAAAAACGTGCTGACTAGGCGAACAAATATGCGCTAGGTATTTTTAGACAAAAAAGCTTTTTGTTATATTTTCCTTTATTGTGGTTCTTTTTATGATTTGAATATAAAATAATGAAAAGTTTTTTTTTATTCTCATTCTTTTGCCATGAGCAATAAAAGTTAAAGTCAAACTAAAAAAAATTAAATGATTAAATTGAATTATTATGTCATATTATTTAAATTTTAGGCGCATTGCTACACTGTCTAGAGCAATGTACAAAAAACTTAGTGAATATCAAACACAAAATTTGCTCAACAGCTCCAAAAATCACGTTTGAAGAAAGTATACGCTCAGCAAGAGAAAACCTTAGCATTGGCTATGTTGAACATCACTTATCATTGGAGGAGCTTCATGATGTTCATCAAGATTCTTATATCAACGTTGAATATCCAGAAAAAAGTGATGGATTAAACTCAATAGAAGCCAGGTATATTTAAAATTTATTTTTTTCATCTTGTCAAAAATGCAATTTTTTATTTTATTTTATTTTTTACAGCGGCTTATATTTATTTCATTACTCTAAAGATTTTATAACTCTTTTTGGTTCTAAGCTTTTATTATTTGATTTAATTGTTTGAGATATCAAATTTGTCGAAAGAAAAAATTATCTCCGTGCATTTTCTCTTAAAGTTGTGCAGGCATTTTTAGAAAGCGGTTAAACGATGGAGGTTCAAACGTCTTACATCCTCCAAAGAAAATTTCCGACTTGAAGCTTTTTGCACGACAATTTTTGTACAAGTTTTGGATTCTGCTATTAGGTAAAACTATTGATTTTTTATTTTTTTTTGTAGATTTTAGAAAATAATAACTTCCGATACGTTCTCAAATTACTGTATTTTCTCTAATTATCTAATTATCTATCTATGAAAGTCTATTTTTTAATCCATTTCTGCACATAGCGGTATATTTGAGCATCAATCAGAGATGAAATTCAATTAAAAAACAAACAGTAATCAGTGCACTTAACATTTTTAGGCGCTGCATTTTTAAATATTTTCACCTATTTTATTCACTTTTTGCACGGCAATGAGGAACTATTAAATTTGTATTGTGCGCTCATTTTGATTGCCATCGTTGTTTGCATGAGTTTTATGTCGTTTTGGCAGGAGAGGAAGGCTCTGAGGGTATTATATTTTTTTTAATTTATGTTCTTTTGCAATTTTTGCAGAGGCAAAAAATTATTTAACAACATAATATTAAGCTTATAACTTTAGGTGGTCAGTGACTTTGTCACATTAATGCCCAAAAATTGCTTTGTTTTACGAGATTGTCAAGAACGTCAAATTTCGTCAGAGGAGCTCGTCATTGGGGATTTGATATTTATAAGGTATGTACATTTATCTTTACGGTAATAAATATCTATGTTGATGAAATACATTACGTCTACTACAAAAATAATCAAATTGATAATTTACGAGTATATCATAGTTATTAAAAGTTTAATTTTAGGTCCGGAGAGCAAATCCCAGCAGACCTTCGAATACTACAATCGAATGGCTTGAAAATTGAAGCCTCAGCTATCACAGGTATTTTTTCTATAATTTAGAGCCGGTTCCTCAAATAATGCAATTTATAACATATTTTAATTTTTTAGGCGAGTCCAGGCCTGCGGACTATACAAATGAAGTAGCGGCCCACCATGTACTTTTATTTGAATCACACAACGTTGCTTTTCGCGGATCATATTGCATTGAAGGCGATGGCATCGGTCTTGCGATTCGAACAGGACAATATACGGTAAGTAGAATGCTCAATTTGCAACTTGTGTATTATTTTCATTTATGAAATGAGATTTAGAGCTCCAATATTTAAATGTGTTTTTTTTTTGTTTTTTTGTTTTTTTTTTTTTTTTTTGCATTATGTTTTTTTTTCAATTTTTGAATGCTTAAGTTAAGATGATAGGAAGCGTCGAAAAATTGCAATCCCGCGTTCAAATAAACGAGAGCTTACTGCAGAAGGAAATTGCCAAATTTGTGCAATTTATATCAATTATTGCTCTATCAATGGGAATGATTTTCTTTGTGATCGGTTGTATTGTAACAAAGTACGTATCCTTTTTGACTTCTGACACCTGCAAAACATTGTCATTTAAAATTTTGCATTTTTTAGGTTTGACAACATATTATCCCATTTCGTGACTGGTTTTCTAATTATAATTGTTGCAAATGTGCCTCAAGGATTGCCTGCTATGGTTATGTCCCAGCTAGCAATTATTGCGAGACGAATGGCTAAAAAGAATGTATTTATAAAAAAGTTGGATGTAATTGATGAACTGGGTGCAGCCACAGTGATTTGCACGGACAAAACCGGAACATTAACACAGAACCGAACGGTGCTAACAGACATGTGGTATAATCGGCGTTATTTCTCAAGTATTACTATAACTTCAATTTTCTTAATTTGTTTAATTTATTTTTTTTAGTCCATGGCGACATGAAGCAAGCTCACTTACGAGAGACTGGCAGTCATTACTATGGAGTCAAGCGTGAAACATATGAAAAGCCTTTGCCTGAAATCCTTTCAGTGATGAGTGTCTGCAATCGGGCCCACTTTGAACGCCATCGTCGCTCACAACACCAACGTGTGAGCACACAGCGTGAAATCAAGCGCGCTAGTCGCGAGATGAAGGTGTCTGGGCATCAGACAAAAAAATTTACAGTAATGTAAGTTGCCTTTACATTAAACATTTATATTACCAAAATTTTTGGTTTTTTTAGAAGTGAATCTGGCCGGAAGTCTGTAAGGGAGCCAAAATCTTCTAAAATAACAACAATTTTCGACAGAATTCCTAATATTTTTGAGGCTGAAGAAGAGTACGACAAAAACGTGGAGAATTTATTTTTTAGTGAATTGAATGCAGCCGCCATAAATAAGTCGAATCCGGACAGTTTAAAGGAACGTTACGCCGCTTTAGATGTTAATGCTCTCGGTAACGCTAAAGGCAATAATCCTCAGCTGATTGAAAGGCCAATATTTAATCGTAAAAAACACAAAAATGAATTAATTGGAGCGCCGTCGGACGTTGCACTGTTGCGTTACGTAGAAAGCATAGCCAGTGCAGAAGGAATCCGACAACGATTTCAGGTAATAGCGTGGAATTTCTTTTATGAATTTTTTAGCTGTCATTCCCTAATTAATTCATGTAGTTTTTTCATTTTTAAAATTTTTTTGTTTAAGAATTAGATCTTTATTTATGCACACATGCACATCTTTTTGTACAATGCATTTATTTACTTTTTTTCTAGCATCTTGGTTTTGTAATTTTTTTTTTATAATTATAAACCAGTGCTGTCAATACACTCTTTACTCCTTCAATTTTTAAAAGCTGCTTGCAGTTGACTGAAACATGTTTTTGCAATCAACGTAGCATTAATAAATGAAGGTTAAAGAGCCCATTAGCAGCACTAAGTTGAAAATAGACTTTTCATTTGAAAAATTTTCTTTTATGAAATTTACTTATATTCCAGACCGTTTTTGAAATTCCATTCAATTCCGTACGCCGCTGGCAATTAGTGGTAGCCAAAAATCTGTGTGCAACGCAGACGTCGAACAATTCAAGTACACTTTTGGTCAAGAATGTTCACAGCGGCTTGGGAAGCAATTGGGAACAAAAGCTGAAAATTGACGATGACCTCCAACCGGCCGAATATTTGGTCATGATGAAAGGTGCGCCCGAGATAATTTTAAGTCGGTGTAAAACTTTTGCGAACGGCGAAGAAATTTGCGAAATTAATGACGACTTTCAAAAAGAATGTCAGGTAAATTTCTTTGTTTTAAGCCTTCTCATTGGCTATTGTAGTTTATTTCTGCAATTACTTATTACTAGCCTGTGTAGAGGAAATAAGGGCGTTTAATAAATGAGAAGATTAACAATTTAAAAATGAATAACACGTCAATTTGTTGTTACTTTTCTCATAGTTTAGGAAGCGTGGGAACATTTCGGTAGTGAAGGACGCCGTGTCATCGCTTTTGCACAAAAGAAATTTTGGGCCTCAGCAAAAGCCAAGTTTGGCTTGCGGCCAGTTGGCAATGACGCACATAACATCAATAGTAATGTTACCAACGACTTCAAAAAGTCCAAGGACGAAAAGACAAGAAACAACGCAATGGAGTTTGAACAATACCCGGAGGACGAACTGGTGTTTCTCGGAATGGCGGGAATAATTGACCCGCCGCGCGACGACACGGCCGCTGCCATTCAACAATGTAAAGATGCTGGAGTGAAGGTATTTATGATTACCGGTGATCATCCAACAACGGCATGTGCAATCGCTTCTCAGATTGGACTGATTTCGAAGAATGACGTATCGGTAAAGAAACTTTTTGGTTGTTAAACACACTAAATTCTGGAACGGTAAACTTTTTCTTCTTTCAAGGTAAAAACAATGTATAACAGTGAGGTACAGCTGAGTGTGGATGAGATGCCACCAATAGGCAATTGGACGATTGTATTGGGCGAGACCCTCGAGACGATGAACACTGAGCAGTGGGACAGACTGTTGATTCATAAATATATTGTTTTTGCAAGGTAAGAAAGAATGATGAGTTTTTACACAATAGATCCCCGTAGTTTAGAACAACTCCCGAGCAGAAGCTTTTAATTGTGGAAGAGTGTCAAAAACGAGGCGAGACCGTGGCTGTGACCGGCGGTGGCGTCAACGATGCTCCAGCGCTGGCTAAAGCCAACATAGGTATGTTGGATACTATAATGTTAAATTTTTGTGTACATGCTTGGCTAATGGCCAATAACGAGTCAAATGGGTTAACTTGATCAATTTTTGGACTTTTGAGTATGTTTTTTTTGAATCTAGGGATTGCGATGGGCGTCCACGGCTGTGATATTGCGCGCAAGACGGCCGACATCATTTTGACCGACGACAATTTTGCTTCAATTGTCAAAGGGATTGAGGAAGGGCGTCTTCTCTTTGACAACCTCCGCCTTTCAATCGCCTACACATTGGCTCACTTGTTGCCCGAAGTTTTTCCCATCATCTTAAATTTTACGCTTGGACTACCGTTGGGACTTGAGCCTTTGCAGGTTTTTGTTTTTTTCTTCAGTTTAATAAAACCGTCTCAAACAATTGAATTAAGTTGTAGATATTGAGTATTGACTTGGCTAGTGAACTGCCGCCTTCAGTATCGCTGGCGTATGAATGCCCGGAGCGTGACATCATGAAAATTCCCCCGCGAAGCCGCAAAGCAGAATTGGTAACCAATCGGCTCCTGCTGTATTCTTACGTGTTCTCTGGCAGTTTTATTACGTTGGGTTGCTTCTCCGCATACATGTTTGTGTATTGGTAATGCGATTCATGTCTTCTATTCCGCCATTTTCATACGTTTTTCTCTGATTGTAGGCTCAACAATATTCCAATGGGAGATTTAATATTCACGTCCGAAGAACATTGGCACTTAGATTCGAAAAATTTCACGACGAGCAATGACGTGACAATCGACAATACTAGACAAGTGCAAATTCGTGGGCAAGCCGCAGCAGCCTGGCAAGTGACGTTGGTTATGTCACAGGTTGGTACTCGATGTTGACTCAATTGGTTCTAGGGCAAATAGACGACAGACAAAAATGTCTGTGTGTCTTTTTGCTTTTAATGATCTTAAAAATAGCAATTAAGGAGTTGTTTTATCAAGAGCTTAGTACATTTGCACTTTTTTTATACTGTAATTAAACCTAAAAGTTATAACGTATTAACTTTTGCTATCCATTATTTAAAACCATAATGCTTAATGATGTTAATTGGAGGCAATTGATTAGGGGCAATTTTTTAATTGTGTGTAGAATTTGTGACCTGCAAAACGACTAGCCACCAAAAAGTAGTAAACAGCAAAAATGTGGCGTGAAAAGCCCCATTTATTTTTGGAATGCCATTAATCGTGGACAAAAATTCATAAACCGTTTCATTTTTTGTGCATTATTTTGCTTTGTTAAACATCAGACAGAAAGTAAATATATTTGATCATTCAGAAAGTTACTGAGCCATTACCCACAACTGGATGCCATTACTCTGGATAGAACGCCAAACGCCAAATTTAAATAAGCAATTATTTTTTTACTGATTTTTTCGACTTTTGATTTGTAAAATATGAAGCTAATCAAAGAAAGCAGAGTGTAAGTAAGTTAATATTTACATCTGCGCATGGCTATACCAACAGCTAGTCGACCAACACAGTACAATAATTCATTCCTAGGTGTTCCACCTTTACATGTGCACAACAAGGCGCATATCCATCTTCCAACACGGCATCACTAACATTGTGTCGGTGTTCGCAGTGATCATCGAAATTTTGTTACTCAACTTTTTTGTCTACACACCGGCAATGCAATACATCATGGATATACAAACGCCGCCACAACAAGTCTGGATATTCGCGCCTATTGTTGGCGCTTATTTGTTGTTTTACAATGAGACCCGCAAATACTTGATACGAAATTATCCAAAAAACAAATTTGTTAAGATTTTGTCGTTCTAGGGTTGTTATAGTAGTTGTTATTGTTTAAATATTGTGGGTTAGCTGTTATGCATAATCAAAAATACATAGCGTAAGTATGTTTTGCACTTTTTTTGTTTCTTGTTAAATTTGTCGAAGGGCGATTCTGTTAAACATTTTCTAGTCTAAAAGATGTTTTGCGCAACGAATTGAGTCAAAATTCGAACGCAAAATTCTAAATCATATATTTTGAATTTGAACCCTTGAAACCCGACTACATATGGACGCAAAATGCAAAATTTTGCGTCTAGAACTGCGTCTAAAGTTTGAACGCAAAAAAAAGTAACTATAGCAGTAAGCATCAGTTCTCATCAAATTTTAATTTAGCATTTGCGTCTTGAAACAAAAGTTATGGCTAATGATTTAGGCTTAAACCGCAAATAAGCCAAGTAACGAGAAGTTGTCGTAGAGTGATCCACTGTTTTACGAGGTCTAAGCTATGCATGTTGCATGTTTAATTGGCAAAATCAAAGCTTCATGTTTAAGCCACGTTTAGGTGATTCTTCAAATATTTATTTGCTTTAGTTAAATTTTGAATTGCACTTATGTTGTTAGATGGACCATTAGCGTATAGGAAATGTCATATGGAGTTTCAGCCAAAAATGTTGTTGTATAAAATCACACAAATGTATTATTTCACCTTAAACACTGTATATAGGTAAATTATTTTCTCTCTCAATGTTGGGCTTTGTACATGATTCCTTTTGGCTATCGGCAGCTTTTATTCGAATAACCAGAAAACAAAACACGCTGCAAAAGCCAGTTTACTGCAAGCAATTTACGCTTTGTGTTTACAGCTCTACACGACAGTGTCAAGCCAAACGCCATACACAGCTTATAGTTTTATCTAAAATAGAACTAGATTTGGATTTAGTGCCTTGTTTTGTATTTTAGTGTCTTATTGCATTTATTTTTTTATTGTTTTTACAATTACGGATTACTTTTTTTATTTTAGTTGATTTTTTTTAGTGAATGTTCAATTATTCTGTGATCGATTTTTGCTCTAATAACACAAATATTTGTTGATAAAATAAATTGTTTTTCTGATAACTCAATTTTGCATAGCTAGAGTAAGAGCTAACTCTGCTTAAGAAATACTACATTAATATTTTTTCATTATTATTATAATATACAAATTTTTTCAAATGAGGAGTAAGAAAAAAGACCATTACTCCAGTCTACTGTATTTTAGGGGAAATAAAAATGATGTTTAAATTTGCGTACGCTTATATTAAAAATTTCAAATATATTTTTAGCATTAATTGCTATTTTTTAGGACACTGTTTCAACCCAAACACTACAATTTAAATAAAACGCTATGATAAATTGCAATTTACCATAGCGTTTTTTACAATTGGTGCAAAATGTGAGAATTTTTGGATACTTTTTTTTCCTTTTTCGTTAGCGTTCAATTTTTTGCATGTTGTTTTATTTTAAGTTTTCTGCACTGATATTTAAATGATGCAAAATTTTCCAAAATAAAAACACGGTAAATTTTTAAGTTTTGTAAACAAAAAAATTCGAAAATTTAAAACTTTACTGTATAGAATATACATTTTTTGACGGCAATTCAAATTTGTTTTATAAAATGTATTTTTTTGTATTAAATTGTTCAATGAATAAACAAACAAGTTATATATGCCAAGTCGTGTGCAATATGCAATACAAAGTTGGTTAAAAACGTGTTATGCAAAGTGATTTTGAATTCGCGCTAAAAAAATTTTAAAAAGTCAAAAAAATTTGTTTCTTATCATCGAAATTTTCACTGGTTGAAATTGGTGCTCATTGGATTCTTGTTAAAGTCCATTTGTGCAGCCAAACTTCACCCAATTTCTGGCATAAACTTCAGTTTATCCAAACATTTTTTTAAATAAAAAATATTTAAAATAAACTGAAGTTTATCCAAAGGTGCGTATAAAAATTCCATTTTATACACAAAACACTCGGCATTAGATGTAGAAGCCGGAGCTTTGGAGAAGGGAAGGGGTAAGCGCAGTGAAACGGAGCGCGAGCGGAGCGGCGTCGTCCCTCTCCTTATAAAAATTTGCGGAGGCTCCTACAGCGCAGCAGGGAACTTTCGCCACAATAAAAAATAATTCAACCCATTTATGGCGCGAATACTTCCAGTACGACTATAAAACCGCAAAAACAGCATTTCAAAATCATAAAAAATTTTAAGAGAAATTTAAAAATGTTAAACTGTAGTGACCCCTAATTTCTTTACACTATTTTTACATCTTTTATTTTCATTTTATACATTCAGTGTTAAATTTTAATAGGAATTGATGGCACCGTTTAACGACGCTGGTAATAAGAACTATGTTTGCAAAAATTTAATATTTTTGAATGAAGAGATCAAAAGTCGCTCACATTCTTTTGCCCAGCCAAAGGTTGGCGGCGACCGACGCCGCAAGATTTCAGCGCAGGAGAATTTGCCGATAAAGATGGAGACCGACTCTTCCGAATTCATCAAGCCCAAAATGAAAAGGCGCAGCCGCAAAGTTGATTATATTGAGGGAGCCAAAAAGAGGAATTACGATGATTTGTAAGTTTTTTTTAATGAAAGTACAATTTTAAGCTATTTTTTTGTGCCGTTTACCATTAAGTTTTCCCCAGTTCCCCTACGTCATATTTTTTTAATAGCTGGTTGATAATAGTGTAAAAATCTACGATGTTTTTTGGTAATCCGGCGTAAGTGTGAATCCTTCAAACTAAAAATGAGTACGGCTCTGATTTTTAATTTGTCGTCTAGAACAGATTCAGTTTGTTTTGCGTATTTGGATAATTGCAATAATTATAAAAAAAATGCTCCGCTTTTGAGCCCCAAAGACTTAAAAAATCCAAAGTCAGACTGTAATTATTAGGCCAACAATTTTTGGAATTTTTAAAGTCAAATAGAGTTATAATTTAACAGTGCTACCCTCTAATTACTTTATGGCACCCTTGTTTCAACTTGAAACTTTTCAGTGAAAATTTCTCTTTTTATAAAAAAAACACACCTCTTGAATTTTCAGGCAGTTAAGTCAAATGGCTTTTTGACTCATGGGTCAATTTATAAGTCAGTAATGCTATTTCGCTTGTATTTTTTAGGTTCTGCAAAGACATTTTGCCGTACGTGAGTCCGGTCTACACACCACTGAAGGACCCGCCTGTACCAAACTTGGTTGGCGTGGACACCAACCAGAACTCGGCTAAGCAACATGAGCGAGTCTGTATGTTTGTTGTTTAACTTATGAATTAATTACCAGTATCTAATTATTATGGTTTAAGAGGCTCAACGAATTTTTGGACGTTACTTCATTAGAAAAAACGTTCTTTTTTTGTGGAACTCGTTTATCATGAAGCGCATTAATCGAGCGGTTGGCTGCGCTGGCCTGCCCAAACTTCTGGTAAGACTTTTTTGAGGGACCAACGTTGTTTGTCTTTCGATCATATTGATAAGATGAAAACCCATTTTTGAAGCATAAGCAAGTCCTCTTACACGCTCAAACCAAAACATAGGTTCCACGGAAACTTTTGTCTTCTGAATGGCTTCAATTGTTTTCTCTGGTTTGAGATTGGCTGTGAGAGAATTAGCATGGGAATTAGAGACATGATTGATGCAAAAAGTAATTTAGGGCGAAACGACATGCATCCACAGTTTTTGCTTTAGAACTTATGCCTTTTTTAAACTGTTAGAAAATGGCTTATGTCAATTTTCTGGCAGATTTCCGGAAGTTACTTTTTCGATTCACAAAGCGTTGGCCAATGGGTCTGTAGCATATTCTTGAAGCCGGTGCAAAATCGTTTTGACTCATATTGGCTTTAAATGAATGCAATTCTTGTTTTATTTCGTCAAATTTGTTATTTTTTCAAATTTTCTTTGGTTTTTTTATGTAATAGTAAGCAGTAAATCCTCTAATTGAACTCTTATCAAAAGATTGATTGGTTTTTAATGCCCTCCTCTTCCTCGATTTGAAATTCCCACTTCTGTAGGACAGTTGAATGAATACAGCTGCTCGAACAAGTTATTCAATTAAGATTTACGGCAATCCTATTTTACCATACAATTTTTTCAATGGCATTCGACTATTTTCAGGAGAGCTTTGTTGCAGAATTTGGCGTAGAAATTCGCCAGCGCAATCTGTTTGTCAACTTTGTTCTGCATTGCGCATGTCTGCGCAACGTTGGCTACATTTCACAGGACCAGATGTTTGACTCGATTTTATCGTTTGAAAAATTGAAGGGTCAGGTAGCTGGCTTCCCAACCAAATCACCACTATGCCCATTAAAACCAAAGAATAACCAGATTGCCATGTCGAAAATCAATGGTGCTGAAACGGCCATGTCAGAGAGGTATACAATTTTAATATTTTTTTTGTTTTAATACTCGCGTTTACCGCATTTGTATAACTGGCCTCTAGAGCATACGGACATTTTTTCATTGCGAAAAAAATTTAGGATTCTTGACACACAACCACCTGCTGCTGTTTTGCAGGCTCTTCATTAGCATAAACATTCTATGAAATTTTATAATTAACCAGTTGTTTTTGGCGGCAAATGAACAATTTGCGCCTTAAGTCTATTGGAGCCTGTACCATCATATACTAACTCGCACATGAACCCGAGCAGAGTTCATTTTTAATTGCGCTTATCCTAACTTGCGACTTTGGCCAAATTGCGCCTCAATCCAGTTTGGACTTTAACCCAACTTAAACCCATATCTCGACTTTTGCCCTTACCAACTATCTTATATTATATATTAACTCGTAATCTGAGCTCATGCAAACTTGCGTTTCATCAAATTTCACCTTACTTTACTTTACATTAATGATTTATTTTTTGTGAGGGTGCGAGCTGATGGTCAATCCTTTTGGATCATCTATCCAATTTGCGGATGGATTTTGAATTCTAATTTGCAGTCTTTTAAAAAGCCTAAATAATAGTTATTTTATAAAAACACATATTTTCGTGACTTAATTTTTTTTGAAAATTGCCCATTGAAAAAATTTTCCGGCTCCCAGCTCAGTCAGCTCAGGTCGACATTTCACACTTTGAATTATAAATTTCTTGTATTTTAGGCACAAATCTCTGCGGTCTTCCTCCTTAAAAGTTGTCAGCCCCAACTCCTCTTTCTCCTGCTCTTCGACCACCTCAAATACTAGCCCGTCGATGTCGACGATGACGAAAAGAAGAAGCCGGTTGAGTGCGGCCAAAGTGAAGGAGAAGCCGATCAGTTATTGTTTGCGAGGTCGAATATAAACTAGCCCCCAACCTATTCAAGGAGTTTGGGAGTGATGGTGAGCGTAGATGAAGCTTTTTCGTTGCTTTGCTCTCTGGAAGTCAGCTGTTTACAGTTTTGTGAAGGAAGTACGGCGACGATTTTCTTTCTTTAAACACACTTTATTTTGCTTCTTAATTTTTGGTGTTTTTTCGTTTTTTTTCTTTATAAGCTGTTACAGCCTTGCAATTAATTTACGAATAACAAAAAATTATTGGCAGTCAAGATAGAGTCAGCGAAAGAAGCGCCATAAAGTTATCTGTCCAGTTGATTATACGGTGTGCGGACAAAAAGATGCAAGTTTGAAAATTGAAAAGTTGGTATAATGGAAAAAAATTTTCATTATTAATCAGCATAATACAGAAGATTTTGTGTGAAGTATGTATTTGGGTCAGAAAATTGTGGAAAAAATTTATTTTGTTTTATTGATTTTGCAATTTGCGTCTTTTTGTCCGACGTCTCTATGTCCTAGATCCTATTCAATTTTTTCAATTTTTTTTGTTGTGGGACTATGCAAGGGAGGCCAGGCGCGTCTTACATCTCCAGCCCATGGTTTGCTCGAAGAATGTTGAGGACCGATGTTTTGTTGTTGCGTTTACAAAATAAAGTTTTCTGCACCTAACAGAAGGGGTCTTGGGGAATGGTTGATTAGCCCTCTCATTTTGACATGCTATTTTTTGCTTTTTTAACCTGAGAGAAATTGCATTGAATGTTGAGAGGGCTAGTGAACCATAACTCACCGTTGGTCACAAGTCTTTGTTAATGATATTGTACAGTGGTTTTTTTGGGGGGAAGGAGGGTGATACGCAGTAAAAAGTTTGATGCATATCCCTCCTTTTTAGATGCGCAGTTTTAGAGTTCTACGACAGTTTTTTGAAGAGCAAAAATATGGGGGAAATATCTTATTGAGCATTTGTTAAATTTAAGCTAAATGATTGTGGCAAAGGCAAGTAGCGCTAAGTCAATTTGTGGCAGTCGACCTAAAGGTTTGCTTGGCTGCATCTGTCGGCATACTTGGAGTTTGTAGGTCGATTGGTATTGAGTTGGCATTATTTTTTTGACGTGAAAATACAGTAAAGAATACATATTTTACAGTATTATGTGTTAAAAAAATATATAAAAGAAATAATCATTTCCGTTGTACCAATTTTTATTTTGGAATTTTGCGGCTTTTTGTCCTCTGTCTGTTTGCCACACTGAAGACAGCAACCGCATTCAAATGAGACAGTAAAAAAGCTTTTTTTTCCATTTGCTTTGTCAAGTAATTGTACTTTTAAAAAATATTTCTTGTTCGCCTTCCGCCCCCTTCGTTGGCTTCTAGATTCCGCTTCCTTTCCTCATTTTCCCCCAGCCGACTCATTCAGGAATTCCGCTTTATAATTTTTTTCCGTCCTACTTTTGTGCTCATGTTGTACAGTATGCGTTTTGTTTTGTTTTGCTTCTGCTGAGTCTTCTCTCGTTGGGGATTCCACCGACCATTAAACTTTCCAATAATTTTTTGAGGCCATTTTTTCGTTTATTTCTATTTGTTTCTGCACATGTAATTTGTTTTATATATCCAACATTTGTATGTCGTATACATGAGGGAATGTGTACAGTCGCCATCATCTATTTTGTGGATATAAAAGGCAGTTGATCAATGGCGTGCTCTGACTCTTATTTTAATCACCTAGCATCCCCCCGCTCTTCAGTCAGCGTTCTATTCGCCAAAGAAATTGTTGAATTGATAGAACCGATTATTATTATACCTACCATTTTTTTGGCTAAGGGAAAATGAAGGAAAAAGTTGTTTGGACTGGCCTAAATGACTAATTAAGAGCTGAAATCTGTTGTTGTCCGTCAGAAAAGGACCTAGCTGTGGGTTGACCGCTCAGTTTGATTTTATTTAATTTTTGGAATTAATCTTTAGCCAAATTTTCTTAAATCGGCTTAAAAAAATTAACGAACAAAAGCGATAGGCCATCAGCTTTCTACGATTGGCCCTGCCCTGCGTTTCCTTTATTTTTTTCCCAACCATTTTTCTGTTTTATATGATTTTGCTTTAATTTATTTTAATTTTTATTCAGTTTATCTTTTCTCTCCTTGGACAGTCTTTCGTTTTGTTTTTTGTTGTTTTTTTTGGCTTACCAATGCTTATATTAATAATTGAATGCAAAAATTCTTTTAATCGATGTCAACAATGCGGTTTTTCTGAACAGTTTTAAACTCCTTTAAAGTTTAATTTATTGTACTGCCGTTTTATTTTGCTTCAATAATAAAAGATAGAAATCTGCTCGAATTAAATTTGAATGTTGGCAAACGTGTTTTAATAAAGCAATTACATAATGGAAAGTTTTCATTTAAAAATATTTTTGATTTGAAAAAAACAATTTCGAACTCACCCGGAATTTCACCACGACTTTCTCTTTTTGTTCGAGAATTCTCAATATACTCATAAATTCAAATGATATCAGTTTCTCACTTTATGAGTTGCTTTAACAACAGCAGCGGACCACTAACTGCTCTCAATTATTTTTTTTTATGTTTGACAGTGAAAAATAAAATAATTGGGTTGCAATTGTAAAAAAAATTATGCAAAGTAGCAAAAGGCAGAAAAGTTGTGAATTGCACCGCAAAGAAAGAACAGTTTTGTTATTTTGATACTTAAGTAGTACAGCCCAGCGAGTGTTGTCGGAAAACTTAATTGAAAAAATGACGCGACTGTCGAAGTATATTATGTTAATGCTACTTCTATGCTTAGTTGGTTATGCTGTAGGACAAGGTTTGGATTTGGGAATAATTTCGTCTTTTAAACAATTACCTATTTTAAATTTTAGGAATTTTCTTTCGACGATATTATTGTCCGAACACTCAAGCCTGCATTATGTATCGTTGTGTATGATTACAAGCGTTTGCTCTTGCACTTTATTACTCTCCATATTTTATGAATATCTTTTAATAGGCGTTGCTATAGTTTAAAGTGATGGGTAAAAGCAATTTAACCATCTTAATCGTCGATGTTATTTTCTACCTGTTTGATGTTAGACAAAGAAATAAAGTATACAAAAATAAATGGGTAACTGTGCCATTACCCACCGCTAGTTGATGCAACACTTACAGGGGATTGCTCTTCGGTTCCGTCAAAATTTTTTGTATTTATCTACATACAATAAATTGGATATTTTTTTCCTTTACACAAGACTCTGCGCCATACAGTTCTTTCAAACTTACTGTAATCTCTTTTATGAAATTATGACGTCATATTACTCCGCATTTTTTTGGGACAGTTGTTATATCTTGAGGAGCTGTGGCGAAAACAACGTTGTACGCCTGAATAATTTGTGCCTATTGTGACAACAAATCAGAAAAGGATAACAGGAATTGAGATTACGGCAACAGCAACGATAATGCAATGACGACAATTGAAAATATGGAGAATTGATTAACGTCAAATGATGAAAATTTGGTGCCCAAAGGATGTTGGAATTCCACAAAATGTTTGCACACCTTCATTGCTATTCTTGCCTAAATTTTAGTTTAATAATTTACTCTCTATCTACTTAGTCGGCTTTGTATTGCGATACAAATAGACTTTTGGTTATATGAACACTTTATTGTTTGTTAATTCTTATTTTGTAAACGAACTATGTATACCTATGTGGTTTGTATATGTAGTCTAATCATTACACTCAATATCGCTTACAATATTTCTGCACTGCATTGCCTAAATATTATATGCACAAGAGTTTGTGTTCTTAAAGTTTTGAATGTTCTCTATAAAACCAATTACCATGTACACATCAATCCTTGATTTAGCGTTTTTGGCTATTGACTCATTACTAATGAGTAATTATTTTGAACAATAAAAAACCGGAATTATATCCAATGATTTTGTTTATGTAAACGAAATTAAATTATTTTGACGTCATTAACAAATTTGGATGTTTCCCTTTTCCCTATTATGATTGGCTTTTGATTGATTGATCTTCGTCGGTTTAACAATTGGCTTCCCAAAATAGAAATAATGTTTTTAGGTCGTGAAATTTACTGAAGTAAAATTAACCAATCCTCATCTTCACTCCACCGTTTAGACCCTATACTATAACAACGTTGTATTTAATTTATGCTAGGCTGTTTACCATTGTTTTTAGCGATTTCATATGTATGTTTAAATGTTATCACGTCAATATAAAATCAAACCAGCTCAATTTTATAATAAGATTATACATTATTTTTCAATATTTTGTAGGCGCGATTTGTTTGGTTCTATAAGTTTTACCTAAATCTTTTCAATACACCTCTGTTTCCCATTTTTGATTTGAAAATCAATTATTTTGTTGTCATTGTTTTTTTGAAATTGACATTTACTAAATTTAACAACCAAAGTTTTGAAAATGATTTTTCTTGTATTTCTTCTGCTTGTTTGTATTTTCTACATACTCAAGGGGTCGCATCCAGTGCTCTCATTTGAGTTTGAAATGAGATCAAGCAATTTTTTGATTTAGGGTTTAAAAGGAATTTGCAGACTCATTTGTAAAATAGAATTTGTCGCGACGTAAGCAATCCAAATTCGACATAACAGTGACCGGAATTGCAGAAAGCTTAAGCGCAACTAACTTCTAAGTAAGCCAGAAAGGCACCTTTTTTTCAACAACAACTAACGCATTTCTTATGTCAACTACAGTCATAAGAAGGAAGGATCATTGCCAGAGACGAGACGCAGAGAGAGAAAGCGTACGAACAGGACCGGAGCAACGAGCGTACAGCGGCAAAGACCAGAGACAGAGACCAACGGCACAATCAATCAATCGCTATGTTACAACCGACGGGGATAAAAATAATATTTATTAAAATAACAAAATAAACAATTTAAAATAACATAACAACGGTTGCGAATAATAAACAAATAAAGAGGTCCACAGAGGGGAACTAAGAAAATCTTGGTAGAAGGCTTTTTTGAGAGTAGGAATAGAACGGAAGTCAACCAACAAAAACAATACCCAGAAACCCAAAAAACAATGAAAACCCAACAGAAAAGAGCAAGTCCCCAGAACAACCCAAAAAAACTCCTTAAAAAACGAAATAATTCGAAAATCGCTCACCCCTTTTAATTTTTAAAACATTGCAAACAATTAAAAAGTTTTCTACATTTCGCCAAAGCTTTAATTGTCAGCAAATTCTCGCGTTGGACGCGACAGGCGCATTGAGAAAAATAAAATAAAAGCCTTTTTTGTAAAAGGAGAAAAAGAAAAATGGAAAGAATATGTACTGTCGGAAACGAGAACAAACCAGCACACAAAAAACTGACCTTATTTTTGTATTTTCACATTTCTTCACAGTATATGTGTATGTTGTTATTGCAGTTCATTGAGCGACTTGAGTTATCTTTATTTTAAACAAAAAATGTGTCTTTTTTTTCTTTCCCTAATTTTTCTTTCTCAGTTCCTCTTTTTTTTGACATTCTTAAGCAAATAAAAAAAACACTTATCTATTCGATTCTGTTTTTCTCTGCCATTTTTGGTAAAGGTAAATTATGCTAACTCAACAAAAGTGCATAACTATAATAGGTTATTTACAATTCCTTACTGTTTACTTTTTCAAAACTGCTTATCTTTTTCAGATTTTTAAATAAGTTTTTCTTTCTTATTTGTGTTTTGATTTTTCAAGTTTGTTGTTTTAATTAATTTTTGATCACATAGAATTGGTGCTGTGCTAGGCTGCTTGTTATTATTGTTTTTTTTTATATGTATTATGCGTAGTTATTTTTTCATGCTGTTTTATATTTAGCAGATTGTTTTCCACCATCGAGCAATGGTTTTTTCCCCCTAACAAAAATCTACATTTTATACATATTATGTTCTTTTTTACATTATTGCTTTTAATCGATTTGAGAAAATTCTATTATTATCGTCAATAAATTTCTGCTCCAAATCTCCCTTAAAAAAGATATGTTCCCTCCCTCAAAATTTTCTTTGTTTTGTTTGACAATAAAGTTTTTTTGTGCGTTATTTTCCTTCTAGAAAACCAAATTTTTTGTACAGAAACATTTTATTCGATCAATTTGAGAAATTTTTTATGAAACAAAAAATTTAATAGCGATCTGTTTCGATCATTACACCGACTGAACCATTTTTTTCAATTATTTTTATTTTCTGTGTATGAAATTTCTAAAGGAAAAATGGTTAAATACAAAGTTTTTGATTTTTATTTTTCAATAATTTTATGCTTCTGTTTTTTTTTCGGATTTTTTCTGCCTTGTTGGAAATCTTTATTCACATTTTTAATGAACAAACAGTTCATGAAATACCATTGGATCGATATTTGAGTTATGATTACTAACTTTTAGTTCAACTACTTACATTTTGAGCTTATAAACGTCTCAGTTGCCCTTTTAATTATGAACAGCTTTGCTGTCATTGCTCTTGTCTTTTGACTTTTTGTGTTTTTTTTCGTTATTATCACTCCGGTTGACCTGTTCCATTTTGAACAACATTCAAGCGGTATAAACGCGGAAGGTTTTGAAAACCATGTGAAAACAAAATACATGCAATTGAGGATTATGCCGAGGTAGCGCAGCTGAATCAATGTGCAAATACTGTTCATCTTGTGAATTTTTTTCTTGAAGTTTTTCCTATTTGTATTGCTTGTTATTTCCTTTGAAAAAACAAAAGTTGTTTAAATTTTTACTCACTTTTTAAATGTTTGCCCATTAGTATTTTGTTCAACTGTTAGTCAAAGAAATGAGCGTCTGTAAGATAAGACTCAAAAGCTCATGGAGCGCATTTTGGTAAGGGGCGCAAGTTGAACTTTTACCACTTGCAATATAGGCGCATGCTTAAGCATATATATTAAATATATTTCATGACTTGTTCATGTTTATAAGCTATGCAAATTTTAATTGAAATGATATTACAAATAGTAATTTGAGGCTACAAGTAAACTTATTTGAAATTAATATTTTGTTAAATGATAATTTCTCTGCAAAAATTCATCTTTGATAATTTCCCACAAAAAAACGTAATGTTCAACTTTGAGAGTTTTTCAAGCACTTCTGCTTTTTTTTTCTCAACAAGGCTGAGCACGTTGCGCTTTCTTGCCCGTTAATTTGATTGCATAACTTTTAATAGTGTTAAACAATTTATTGTACAAATTTTGTTTCATTATTAAAAGCCGGTTATGTGTGATGCAACAAAAAAAGTGAAATTATTGCACTAGTCTGTCAAATTAATGCTAACCAGTCAAAAAAATAATAATTTTAAGCGGAAGATATAAAAGCAATATTTTTTTGAAAGTCTTAAAGTGCGTTTTGCTTTCCCTTTTTCTTTGCATCGGTTGACTTGCAAACAATAGAAAAGTGAAAACAACAAATTTCACTGATTTAAAATTCCTACCCAATATCAGATATTTTTTTCAAATGTTGTTTCAATTGTTTGTAAAATTCTTTATACATCATGTTGAAGGATGTTTAAAATGCGGTTTACATGTTTTCGATGTCCATATGTATAACTCATGTTTGAAGTGTTTAAATTGACAAAGATTGCAAACGCAATTGATTATGAGTATTATTGTTTTCACCCTTACAACTATTTCAACTATTTTCTAAAGGCATTTAAGCCAATAAATAAGCTTTAATCTGTAGTTTTGTAAAACGTTTACAAGACTCATAAATGTGTTGTGCAAGAAGGTATAATTATCTACCGTTATTTATATTGCGGTTTGTAGTTTGTGTTATGCGTTCGACTTGTGCACGTTCTGCTTATTTTGTCAGCCGCCTTCTCATTTGATTTTTAGACATAAAAAATTTATGTAACATATGTATAATTACAAATTTTGTAAAATTTAACATATTGATTTATTTTTGTAATTGCTATAATTTACGCACGACGATGTACATGTACTTACATAATAGAATACTATATTTATTTTTTCATTATTTTTGTTCAAGTTTTTGACATATCTTCATTTCCAAAAAAAAGGAGGATCTTTCATATGTTTATGTTTTTGCGGAAGATGCAATTTTGAAAGTAATTATAAAAAGAAAATTTCTGGATTTCAAACTGAAAATGGTAAATAAAGTATTAAAATTAAAGAGCTAACAAGTTAAATAAAATATTAATAGAACTTACAGAGAAATAAAAAAACATCAATTTGAATACGAGAAAATCAAACTTTGTTTATTGCTATTCAGTAAATTATTTGCAATTTTCAGATAGGTTACATTTAATTACGTGCTGTAAATTGTTTATTATGTTTCTGATTAGAGACTTGTAATTACAAAACCTACATCCTAGCTAAAATGGTATATTTAATTGCCCACAAAATTGTGCCCCACCTTCGTGCCATCGTATTGGTATTTGCATTTTGAAAATTTTATTGGCTTATTGAATGTTTAATAAATCATTTTAATTTCTCTGCTTATAAAAGTTGTCAAAATATATTGTCATTAATACAAGTTATTCCTAAACTTTTATTGATAAGTTAATTTGTTAATGAATTTTGCTTATTGTAAGATAAGGCGCAAGTTCTTTTACCTACTATTCTTGGTTTAAAAATTGAAGTAGGTAACTTTTTTTTGTATGATCCTTATTTAAACGTGGTAAATATTTAGAATAATTAAAGATTATTATTACTTTTAAACATACGTTTTTTTGTATCTAACGCATATGTAAAAAACTAAATCAGGGATCTAGGATTTTATTTGTTGGGTCGTGAGAAACCAATTTCAAATACTTCAAGCTGAAAAATTTAAAATACAATTTATATATTTGAATATAAATATTTAAATAAATTAAATATAACAAATTTTAAAATAAATTAAAGAAAGGTTAAGAGGTTTTCAAATTGTTTTAAGTCTTGGATATTTGTAGCAAACAAAAATAAAACGGCAAAACGAGGACCTGTGCGTTGTCGATATCCTGTAAGACAATGGTTCCAAGAAAGATTGGCGTAAGAGCCGGAAGATTAGATTTGGCGTAAGAGCCACAGACAAAGCGTAGGTTAAGAAACGACAACCAAGTAGAGGAGGAGGTTGTCTGACGAGACAACTTGGAAAACCCCAGTAGCAAAAAAGGAAATGCTAAGAGTGAAAAAAGGAAAAAAAATTTTAATTGATTTCAAAAATGGTATATGTGTAGAAAATGATGATAATTGGAATAATTTTGAATTTCATTAAAATAATTCCTCTACCAAATTCCCAATTGCGATATTAAAAATCAACAAAATTGTTTTATGCACATAATTTAAAGCGATTTTATTGTATATGACTGTTTTTTCTCTGGTACAAACATGTGAATGACTAAAAACATAAAAGGGTGTCGGCTAATAAATTTCTATTATCTTTTAAAATTTATTTTTAAAATGATTGCTAATACATGTATGTATGTAAATATTTATATGCGTAATGATTTTGTGTATGTATAAACAAAACTGTTTTGTATTTTTGTTTAAAACTGATTTTATCGTAAAATCAATTAGTTTATGTTTTTTTTTAAAACATACATAACTGAAACTGTTTATCGAATTTAATTTTAATAAATACCCCAGTCATAACAAAAGTAACATTTTTTCTAACTTTTTTATTAAAACTTCATTTTTCTATCCTTAACTGGAAGCGGTTTTTTTTGAATAAAAACAAACAACATTGCTGAACAATAATTGCAAGAAAAAATACAATAGCAAATGTAATACAAATGATATCACATCCCGTTTACAATTAGACGCAAAACGATTTCTCTGAAGGCAAAAATACATTTACACATGTATGTTTACAATGCGAGTATTCTGAAACAAATGTGTATACGTGTTTTTCGATTGCGAGACATGCATTTTGAATGTATTTTTTATATTTTTCTTCGCTTTGAAATAAATTCTTTTGTGCCGTTTAGTCCATACGGTAGTTTTCATTTTCGCAATTTTGTCTGCTTATCCAGTTTGAATGTATTTATCAGAAATATATGCATTTTTTTCTCGTGTCCAATACCTGTTGCCCAGCTTGCCTGTCCGAAAAATTGCCCAGCAAAATGCTTCCCGTGCACCGCATTTCTAATTTAACTAATCTAATAAATTAATATTACGCAGTAATTAATGTAACAAGGGTGTTATCAAAATTAAAGCACCGTTTCATTAATATTTTTTATACCTATTACTATTAAGTCAAATGACTGATACTGCGTTCAATTCACAAAAGATTTGCGCAAAAATAGTTGGTGTTACTCTTTTGCTCATTTTTTCATAATTTTTTTTTGATTTATTTATTAAAATCAATCGTTGCGTGTTTTCCAAATCTTTTTATATTTGAGTTTCTTTTTCTCATTCTTGATACATTTGATTAACTAAGGCCAAATGTTTCCTTGGTGACTTAAATAATAATGTTTTTTGAAGGTTATGCAATATCAACTCTTTTTAGATATTTATACATTGTTTTGGCCTTTTGCCTTTTGTATACTTCCATATTTTGACTAAAACCCAAATCATGTTACCTGTGAGCCAATTTTTCTAATTTCACATTGACATTTTATTTCAGATATATCAGCTAGTTATGGTTATTATTTGATTATACTTAAAATACAGTACTCCATATTTTCTTCTAACTAGCACATGCTTTTGGGCACATTCGGCCTATCCTCATTGTTCAACCTAAATTGAATTGGATACTCACCAAGTTTTTGTAAATATGATTCTCAGGTGGCCAAGATGTGTTTTTGGTAATCTTTTTTTGCTTACAATAATTTTGATCGTAATTCTAATCTTTAAAAATTTTGTTTAGTCTTGTCTATTATTCTGGGGTTTTGTAACGTTTTGAAAACTTGCGCACATTCACTAACAAATACGAAATATGACGACAGAGCGGGTAAAATTATGGAGCTACAGGAGAACGGTGATGCCAAAATTGTTCTACAAAATGTGTCCTCACTACCTATTACGGGTTCTTTTGACTTTTTGAGGTAAATTTATTCAACTGCTTTTTCGATAAGCCTTAACCGAACTCTCTATAACACACTCTAGGTAAATCTACCCAAAAAATGCCAAAAAAAATTTTAGCTCAGATTCCGAAGCTAGAAGCGCGAATTCCTCGAATCATATCACCCTGTTAGTTGTGTATAACATCCGGACGGGTTCGCCTTTAGGCCACTGTAAAGCCAAGCGTACCGGCTCAGCCATATATCAGGAGAACCACAAATGGAGACACATCGAATGGACTGTTGAAAAAAATTTTTTGTTTTGTCACGTATACGATGAGGAGAGCACTACTGTAGATTTTGAAGGGTTTAACGATACGATGATTTCCCTGCAATTTGGCAACGGTATATCACTTCTGCTATCATTTCAAACTCTAAATTTCGAATTTTTGAAATTTTTTATTTTAAATTGACATAATGCCAAAAGAAAATTTAAATTTGAATTCTCTCATTTTTATTATTATATTTAATTTTTGAGCCAAAAAAATTGATTTTTTCTTTTTTTCTTTTTTGCTAACATTTTCACCGTTTTCAGGCCAGTCAAATATTTGCATTAAAAATTTGACAATTCCTCAAGTGCTTGGCTCTACCAAATGTCCTCCAGATGCTCCATTGCAATCAGTCGGAATCGACTGCGGCTGCTCTTTGTTGACACCTTCAATTTACTCAACGCGCTATGACTTACCCATATTGAAAGATGATGCGCTAAGTCTGGAAGAGAATTTTGATGCGATTCCTATCGATAGAAAAAATCACGATAAAAGCAATCCATCGTTTGCTTTTGTGGGTTCTTCACCTTCTTTGCCGGACCCCATTGCGTTTCCATTGTTCCGGCCGGTTTCTGCAAATCCAAGTGAAAGCGGTGACCTTGCATCGGACACAGCCAGTCTTATTGAATCTGCAAAAAGTGTAGAAGCGCTGGTGGACCGTTTAAAGGTTTTTTTTTTAAGTTTTCTTTTTTAATTTTTTTGTGACAAAAATCGTTGTTTGTACCCACAAATATGGTTAAATACCTCTCCGCGCCCAAACCCTTCTCTAATTTGCGTCCTTCCTACCCTGCGCCCCATCAAGTTGCGCTTTGAAAAACATTAATTACCCAATTATTTGCTTGTTAAGAGTTGATGAAACTGAAGTTAGCAAAGGATGCGAGGGGTTGTACCACTGATTGATAGGCAGTCACAAATTGCTTAGGCTTTCTCTTTAAAGTTTATTTAAATGTTAACTAACTTTTCGAATAACATTTACTGACTTTCAATTAGCTTATAAGCATACGTTTCCACTGTTAATTACACCTTCATGGCCGTATATTATTCGTTATTCGTAAATTAATTGGGACTTCAAAAACCCGGACTCATTGAAAAATATTAACCGTTTGGTTTTTAGATTTTAACGCTGCCAAATTCAAAATTGCTGGTGGCTGGCGACGCCGAGCCCAAAACTGCCTCCACCAACTCTGGCGGCGCGCTCACCACCCTCCAATTTACGCCGGCATCTGAAATTTGGATCCACGCTACACGGCCTTCCTTCCGCCACAACGTTGCCGTTAAAAACTTTACAAAACCAGCAACTAATGCCTTCAATTTCTCCGACTTTCCTACTAGTCTGCGAAACGGCGGGGCTACTTCTACGTTTGCTACCCCTATCACTAGCGCAATTCCAACATTACCCACCAGCAAAAGCCCGCAATGCGTGCCCATGTGTGAAAGGGACGGGGTCTGCTTAGTACAGGCGAACGGCGTTACTGGATGCAAGTGTGCCGACGGGCTTCTGGGCCGCAACTGCAACATTCAGAATCCGTGTGTGAAGTAATAAATTTTCTTTATATTTTTTGCATTGTTTTGCTTTTAACTCCTTTCAATCTTTGTTTAGCGCGACGACATGTTCGGAGTACGGGCCACAGGCGCGATGTATCACCGACTTTAAGAGTATGTCGGCTAAGGCGCCCCTCCAATTTGTTGAAGCGCCGCATTTTTGCCTGTGTCTCGACGACAATTCCGGTATACCTTTAAATTTATAACTCTGATCCCATCAAACTTACCAATTTCTGTCCACCTTTTTTAGAATGGGCGGAATGCAGCGAGCTGGAGTCCATGGAGCTTCGCCAAAACGAGACCGTCGACAAGCCTGATCTTATTAATTCCCAGGAAGGCCTAAGCTCAACCACTGAAGGTTTTGGCGATGGAACCGTTACTCCTTTTAATTTTGCGCCCGACTCCACGCCTTCTCCCGCCATCGACTCGGAGCAGACGGCTCTGTTCAAAATTGTCGCATCAACCGGCTTGAGAGTTCACAAACTTCTGCCGCCCGGTGAGACGGATGAGTCGACAAATCGACTTGGCTCCTCGAACTCGTTGGAGTTGACCGACAAATCGAATACGCCTCAGTTCCCATTACATGAGCAATTTGCGCCACCGACGACCGCTGTTGCAAGGCCGGGGCCAACAGAAACCGGGTAAATTCTTCGGCTTTTTTTTGTTTGAAAATTTTTTTTTGCTTTAAAGATATTGGAGCTTTGCAAGTTCACAGTTCTAATGGGTTACTGGAGATTGCCTGAATTGTACAGTACGCTTGAGCTCATTTGACAGTAGTTCTAAAAGCGAAAAGTTTTGCTTTTTTTTTGGCTTTTACAGTACGCCTTGCAAATTTTGGCTATAAAAAATCAAATGTTAAGGTTGTTTTCGTTTTAGTTCGGACGCCGTCAACACCTCCTCCTTCTCCTCTTCCTTTTCTTCCTCCTCATCCTCAGTTAGCAAGAGCGAACCAACAGAAGTCGAAAGTTTGCATCCCCATTTCCCGACGGCTAACGTCTTTCTGAGTGGGAGTCCGGCGGAGGGCGTTGACGCCGATAATTTAGAGTCCTCGAAGTCGGAGAGCGCCAAAGGTGAAGTGAGCAAAGGCCAGAATCCCACATTCACCCGCCTGCCGGAGCCCAGTTTCCCGACCGCGAATTCTCGCCCTACCACCGTATTCCCGGAGTGGAAACCTTCAACGAGCGACTTTACGGTAGTATTGGACAAACTAGGCGACAATAATACGGAGGCGGTGAGCAGTACTGTAATACGACTGTCGACTTCACCGCCCTCTTCTACGCTGTTCAAGATGGGCAACCCAACGTTGGGGCTTTTTGGCCTGCCGACAACCACGGAGTGGTCGCAGCCGATGACCACGCCCTGGCCAACCGACTTTGAGAATGGGGAGAACAGCCAGAGTACGCCGGTTGAAACGGAAGGCGACAACGGGTTTGAACAAATGACCCAGCACATCTTTGGCGACGATCTGGAAGTGACGAGTAAGTTTTGTCCTTTTTCACGTACATTTAGCTTTAGCTTCGCACACCCGTTTTTAATCCTAAAAAATGTGGAAATTAATACTGTTGGCTCAGAAAATATTAAATTAATTAACGGAGAAGAATCGATTTTTCGAAATTTTTGTTGTTGAATCGTCGTTCTTCTTTAGTTCAACAAAATTGTTAATTTAATTTTACAATTTTTTACGGATTAATATTTTGAAATTTCCATTGTGTTTTCATTTTATAAATTTGCTTTTTAATAGCAGTAGTAGTGACAAAATCTACCAAAAGCTCAAGTAAGTAAAATTTTCAATTTAAAAAAAACAATCTCCCAGCTGCGCCCTATCTTTTATTTGTGAAAGTTTTCTTGTACCACTTTTAAAACTGATATCTATGCTTATTTAAAAATTGTTTCCTTTATCATGTCGGTAAATCATTCTTACAAGGGAGGTAACTTCAGATTTCCACATCGATTTTAATGGCTATTGGCATACTTATAGAACTCGACATGGAGATTCTAGAACTTTTTTTTTTCGTAATGTCATTCTTCTCCGTTTAAAATGTGTTGGAAGATTTTTACTTGAAACAAATTTAAAAAAATTATTGTACGAATCGTGCGCGATTTTTACAATTATTTTTTAAATTTTATTTTAAGTAGAAAAATTAAACGCATTTTTAACGTCGGAGAATGACATTACGAAAACAAATAACAGTTTTGGAATCTTCATGTCGAGTTCTATAAGTATGCCAATAGCCATTAAAATCGATGTGGAAGTCTGAAGTTACTTCCCTTGTTAGATTCTTAAATTTTCTTATATTCATACTCTTACATGTCATTTCAATAGGCCTCGAAGTACTGGCAAATACATCTTAGAAAACTCACTTTTCTTAAAAAAAATTTTTTAATTATAATTTAAATTCGTGCCAAAAGAAAATATTGAGGAATTCTGTCATTGTCTGCCAATTCTTGAAATCCGTAGCAAAATTTACAATATACTTTTCCATTTGTATCAGTCCAATACACACCACAGTAATGAAGCAATATAATTTTCTAGCCCTAGCGCCTAAGCTCAATAGCGTCGAGTCGGGAGTTCGGCCGGATGTAGACAATGATTTTCACGCCTTTTCAACTAACGAACACGGTGCGGCCTTTGAACATGAAGACAAGCACTCGGAATTGTTTAACGTAATAGCCGGAACGAACGATGAGTTGCCGAATGACTCAAATTTTATTCACGTTACCGCACTGCCACCAACCATTTCTCCCAATGGTGATTCCAAGACGAGCAACAACAATAACAAGTTTGCTAGCGGTTTTGATGATAAATCGTCGGCCAACGGCCAGGAAAAGCCCATGCCGATTCCACACGAAAACCGTTTTGGAGGTGGCGGCACTAGTTTTAAAAATCGTGGGCCAACACCTTTGGAATCCCCGTACTCGTCGCGTTTTGGCAGCGACATGGTGTCGTGGATTATTGCCTTTGGTGTTTTGGGATGTAAGTGTTATTTCTTAGGCCTTTTAGGCAACATTTTTTTTTACACCCACATTTTTTAGTTTTCCTGTTGTCAGTGGCGAGCGGGACCATTTGCGTGGGCCGGTATGTGCGTCGAAGCCGACGTTTACATGGCAAATACAATCCGGCAAGAGAAGAGACGGCTGTTGCTTCAACGTATTCTATGCCGATGACGACCGTAAGTAAAGAGGAACGACTAATATGATCTCAAAGCATTTCTATTCTTTTTATTATTTTGTACATTGGTTACTGTTTTTATTTGAAGCGTGCGCATAATGCCTTTAACAATGTCCGTCAGAAGTTTAGTTAATTACGAACTAATTTTCCTTTTTTTTTCTTCTCAAACATGTTTCTTATGCTTTTGAAATGCTCAAGTGTAAAATTGTTTTTTAGAAAAACTGATTTTTTTTACATATATATTAAAAAATTTTGGTATTGTTTGTAAAAAATGAATAAACGTTTTTTTATAACTGGTCGTTAGGTGGTGTACTGAGACAGTGAAACAAAATTTTATGAGGAATATTCATTTCGTTTTAGTTCTACAGGAGAAATTGTTTTGTTTTTTCGTCTAATCGAGAAATTTTTGGATCTAAAGGAGAAATCATCCCAAATTTAGTTTTGGCCTTGGTTCTACAGGAGAAATTATTTTGTTTTTTCAATCTATCCGAGAAATTTTCGGATCTAAAGGAGAAATTATTTCGTTTTCTGTCTAATCGAGAAATTTTTGGATCTAAAGGAGAAATAATTTTTGTTCCCCAATCTAATCGAGAAATTTTTGGATCTAAAGGAGAAATTATTTTGTTTTTTGTCTAATCGAGAAATTTTTGGATCTGAAGGAGAAATTATTTTGTTTTTTCGATCTATCCGAGAAATTTCCGGATCTAAAGGAGAAATTATTTCGTTTTCTGTCTAATCGAGAAATTTTTGGATCTAAAGGAGAAATAATTTTTGTTTCCCAATCTAATCGAGAAATTTTTGGATCTAAAGGAGAAATTATTTTGTTTTTTGTCTAACCGAGAAATTTTTGGATCTGAAGGAGAAATTATTTTGTTTTTTTCGATCTATCCGAGAAATTTCCAGATCTAAAAGGAGAAATTATTTCGTTTTCTGTCCAGACGAGAAATTTTTGGATCTAGAGGAGAAATAATTTTTGATCTCCAATCTAACCGAGAAATTTTTGGATCTAAAGGAGAAATTATTTTGTTTTTTTGTCCAACCGAGAAATTTTTGGGTCTAAAGGAGAAATTATTCCGTTTTTTGTCTAATCGAGAAATTTTTGGATCCAAAGGAGAAATTATTTTGTTTTTTTGTCTAATCGAGAAATTCTTTAATCTGAAGGAGAAATTTTTGGATCTAAAGGAGAAATTATTTTGTTTTTTGTCTAACCGAGGAATTTTTGGATCCAAAGGAGAAATTATTTTGTTTTTTCAATCTAACCGAGAAATTTTCGGATCTAAAGGAGAAATTATTTTTGTTTTTTAATCCAGCCGAGAAATTTTTGGGTCTAAAGGGGGAAATTGTTTTGTTTTTTGTCTAACCGAGAAATTTTTGGATCTAAAGGAGAAATTATTTTGTTTTTTGTCTAACCGAGAAATTCTTTAATCTAAAGGAGAAATTTTTGATTTTGAGTCAAAGAGAAAATAACATCTAATTGAAAAATATTTTGCTTTAGATCTACTGGATAAAATTATTGTTTAAACCTATCGGAGAAATATTGTTTTTGATCTAGAGATAAATATATCGTTGTGAAAAAAAACAATAATTGTACGATCTGGGGAGAAGTTTTTGTTAAACTATCTGTAAAAAATATTTCTAACAAAGCAACCTTTTTGTAGGAGAATGCAACCAATAATTTCAATTTTAGTTTTGATCTGGTAATCAACATTGAACTTAATTTTCAATATTTAGTGTAGCTGCAAAATCCTTATTTTTCTTTAAACAAAAATTTAATTTTGCAGAAAATTTAAATAAAGAAACATCTATACAATACATACAGAACAGGAAAAACCAGCAAAAAAAGCGTTATGAGATAAGCTTATAAACGATATTCTGCAAAAGCCTAAGCCAAAAATTGTATGATTCAATTTTAAAAAAATCAAAAAAAAGAACTCTTTAAAACCAACATTTATAACCGCAATAGCTAAACCGCCATGCCCTCAGTTAAACCTCGTCTTTGCACTACTTATAGAACACAATTAAGCAAATCCTATTTTTGCCTACTGGTATACCCTTTTGTGCCAATTTTCATTACAACACAAATTTAAAAAAAAACAAAAAAATCATTTAAGGCACTTTTCAATTTCAGTGTTAATGTTATTAGAATCAGAAAAAAAGAAAGAAAAGATTAACGAAAACGAGACACATGTTATAGCAAAAACAAATAAGAAAAAATAAGACAACAAGAAAACAAGAAAACAAGAAAACGACAAAAAGAAATGCCTTGCTTAGATCTTTCTAAAAAATTCCAATGTTAAAACAAACAAAAAAAAAGAAAAAATAAAGAAAATTATTATTAGCGAAACAAAAACAAAGAAACTCCGGTTTTCGGCTAATAACTTGGAAATGCACGCATTTACAAAATGTCAAACGCGAAGAAAAAAACCATTCATTAATTATTTTCCTAAAATCACTCTCATTTTACTCAACTTCAAAATACGTTCAGATAAAACGCCTCCAACAAAATGTATAAAGCGTTGGCGCTCAGCTAAGCAGCAGAAAATTGTAATAAACTTGGATTCCAATTACAGATACGAAATCAATAGCGATCAATAGTGCTCTCCGCCTAAACACAAATGGCGAGCAAAAGCAAAGTATAACGCCTCAAGCTTCAAATCTGTCAACCGACGACATGATTACGTTGCTGCTTGCGCTGGCGCTGATCCCACCGCCGTTCATTCGTCTCATGCTAGACAGCTGAAAATCAAACAAAACTTTTTAATGTCAAATTTAAACTGTTTAATGCCAAAAAAATATTAAAAATTTGAGCCTCAACTCTTTTACCATGCTCAAGGAGAAATGCAAGTTTATCAAAAAAATATAGGAGAAAATTATTTTTTCTATAAAAAAATTCAATAGAGAAATATGATTTTTTAAAAAATTGAATTATATTTTTCGGAAACCTGTTCTAAAAAAATCTACTAGAATCAACAAATGATCTAATTGAAAAATCTTACCAAGCTAGGAATGAAATATCGTTAAGCTAACAAATCTAGTGGAGAACTGCTATTATGCAGAGAAATCTAATAAAGCATTTAAAAAACTAAATACAAACTAAGAAAAGGAAGAAAATTGTTAAGATATTTTAACAATTGAGCAATCAAGTCTAGCAAGCACTACATATTTTCTAAATTAATTTATTGACCACCCATTTTGCACTATGACTACCCTTTGTTTTTATCCTAACAACATGTGCAAATTACCAATCGATTCGCCATACCCGATATAGTGGGGGGTACAAAAAAAAATCTCGGCACATCGTATTTAGACACTTTTGTGCTACGGTGCCATAAATTTTTACACCCAAAATTTTTAACCCCCCCCATTTTTCGTCCCAAATTTATTGTTTGTAAAATTTTCAAAACACGTTTGGCATCCAAATTGCATGGAGAATTTTAAAAAAAACCATCAAAATTGGCAAAAATAAATTTCCAGCCTTCAAAAACTGGCGTTTTGTGATTTTTCCTTGGGGACTTTTTGGGTCCCGCCACGACAATTGTCCCGTCACTTTGTCCCCCAAAAATCCCATTTTCAAACTCCCCGTCGCCAATTGTATACTCACCAAAAATTTCACCGACATTGATAGCAAAACCAAAAAAGTTGTGGGGTTGAGAGAAAAAGCCCTAATTTGTAAAAATTAACATTTTCAAATACACAATGCCACACTTTTGCCAAAAACACAACGTATTGACGTCCCGTTTTTGTCATTGAATAGCCCAAATCTTTGTCTTTCCATACACATAATTTTACTTAACACCCACCCTATACATCTATCACACCGTTCTGAAACCTCGAAAAAATGTTTATAAAAAATCTAAAATTTTTTGTCTACGTCTATTCGTCCTTTGGCAGGTTGAAATTAAAAAATCGGCGATCATAAAACTGAGCTGTAAAAAATTACACCAAAAAATAAAAAATAAAATTTTTTTAATTAACCCCAACCTTAATAATAACTTTTTAGTGTTTTTTTTGCATGCAAACTGCTTAGTTTTCTCTATATAAAGAATTAAAACCACCTGTGATACTACCACACTATACTTAAAAAAAGACAACTTACACTTCGTTCCTCATGAATCGAATTGGAAATCGCTTCGAGATTCGTTAATGACGTTGTATAATCGCACTTCTTCTGCTTGACCTGTAACACAACAAGAAATCATTTTAAATTTGTAGAATAAAGGGATTCGGAGAGACAAATGCCGAAAATCAAACGCAAAAATTAACACAAGGCAATAAATTACTTTTGCTCTAAAGACACCCGAGAAAAAGGCGCATAATTTAAAAACAAAAATGATCATAGC
This sequence comes from Drosophila nigritarsus, assembly GCA_035044305.1. NCBI lineage: Eukaryota > Metazoa > Arthropoda > Insecta > Diptera > Drosophilidae > Drosophila > Drosophila nigritarsus. The sequence goes on along the minus strand of JAWNMF010000539.1, from coordinate 14,512 downwards.
AGAAATTTTTTATATAAATTTTCGGTCACAAAATGTACCGCATTATGTATTTATATTATAAAAAAAATTTCGATGAGCCAGTTTATATTTCTGAAGTTTATGTTATTTTATCCGACACCCATTTGACCCGCCCCGTTTTGTCGGCAAACCACAAAAAATAGAGGCAAACCTCAATCTCCAGCCGGCGGATCATCTCCTTCTGATGGTCCATGACGCGGCGGAACTCCTCGCGTTGCGCAAAATAATAGCGGCTTTTTTTAATCGCCTTGGCAATGTCCTTCTCCATCTGGCGGGTGCGCGTCGTCACCAACAACAAGCGATGGGATATAGCGCGGTGTTGTTCCTCCGTCAACTGGCGCTCTTGTTCAACGTCGCTGACCCGTTGAATATGATGATTAAATTCCTGAACACAGAAACACCAACAAATGAAAAAGTCCTGACAGTTATCTCAAAGATAAAAACAACCTCCAGGCGGTCCGGCTCAACAATTTGCTGACTGCTTAGACTGTCCTGGGTTAGCCGCAGTTGTTCTTTGGCAAGTTGTAGGCGAGAATTGGCTTGTTGAAAACGGCCGGCCGCTTCCTGGGCCTCGCACCGCAATTCTTGTTCCTTAAAAAAGCTTGGGTCAAGATAAAAATAAACACTCATTCAATAAGGTAAAACTGAATGCCTCAATCAAGCAGTGTTATGAGTTGGCCGTTCAAACTACTTTGTTCCTAAATGATATTAAAATCACAACAATTTTTTGCTGTAAAATTTAGAAAAAGGAGCACGGACAAAAAAAAAATACAGAAAAAAAGGTCGAAAAATAAAGTGCCCTTTTTCCCGACATGAAAAAAATAACCAAAAACGGTAAACAACGTAATCTTTACCTTATTATGATTAAAGAATATGAAAAAAAATTAATATTGCGTCCTTTCGCTTGCGTCTTTGTCCGGTCTATTTACCACAACCTCTTAAAACACACCCTCTAAACCTTTCAGCTTTCTCTAACATAAAATCGCCTAGGTTGATCCTAAGTTAATCAATCAACTGTCCATACAAAAATTTAAAAGCTACTAGCCAGCCACGTCACAACACTGCTATCCTTCCTTCACTGGCAGTGATGGTTAATGGTTCATTAATCTACTCAATTTAGAATACTATTTTCTTGTTCTCAGACGTTATTCAAAAAAATAGCACATCAAAATGATAGGCTTAATAAAGCATTACCAATGACTGTTTACTACCTGTATAACGTCTCAAACCAAATACCTCGGTAAACGCCTCATAATAGGGTCGGCTTTTATGTATGGCACTCCCGTACTTCTTCGCCATTTCCTCCAATCGGTGTTGCCATTTGGCGTGGATTTGGTGGAAATGCATCCGAGATTCATCTGCAAAAAAAACCCGAATCACTTCATTTATGCAATCAAAAATTGGCAAAAAAAAAGTCAGACCCAATTGTAGCTCCAGGCTATTGATCACATCTGTCGCAATGTTCAACTTTTCCAATTCCTCATGCACCTGGTTGAGTTGGCGTGCGTCAAGCGCAAACTCCACGCCGTCGTCATCATCGACATAGTGGATTCCGTCGTCCGACGAACACTTCCGTTCGTGCGTCAGCTTTAATAAGTCGTCTAAAAAAATGAACAAAAAAGCATTAAGCGTAAGTCAACAGTTAATAGAACATACAAAACTGAGCGATAGCAAACTTCAAGTTAAACTTAACCAACAAAATCATACCAAAATATAAACTATATCCCTTGTTCTGTCAATAAACACTAAGCCTATCCTAACTAACACTAAGCCTCTCCTAAGCCAGTGCAGTGCAAGCCTGATTTAATAAACCAAAAAATTAAGTCATTGCAAAAAATATGAAATGAATATAATTTAAAAAGAGTCATTGTCAGACAACGTCGTTGTTCAGACTCTAGGTTCAACCCTATATTTTATAAAAGAAATAAAAAAATTTGCCAAATTTAACCCAATTTTTTTTTTCTTTTTTTAAATCCCAAAAAAACACAACTACAAATTATGAAAATTGCTTTTAGAATTAAAAAAAAATTCTTTCTTATTTTACAGAACCAAAACCCGTAGACGTCCTTTGCAGTGATAATCAAAAAACCCACTAATCCTTTGTTAAACAAGGAACTACACAAAACAATGAGAAAATGCATTGTATATTTTACTCAGTTTATCGAAAAACCTTAAAACTACGGTCTGCTTGACTTCGGCCCTGGCACTAGAACAAAAAGACGCAGGCAAAAAAAAGTAAACAAAAAGCGCAAAACTCAAAAATGAAAATTAGCAATACAGAAATTTTTTAAAATTTTTCAAACACAAATGCAGTAAAGAATCAAAAATGTACCGTATTACGTTTAAAAAATTATTCCATAATGCTAATTTTAATTTCTGAATTATGTCCGCAGATTGACTAGCCTTGCATAGTCCTAACCTTTACCCAATTTGACTCAAAATTTCCAACAAAAATCCCGAAAAATACTCGCTAATTAAAAAGGGGTATACACCAACATTTTTTAATAGTGCAAACGCCACGTTAAAAAACACTTTCACAAATAATGTACAATTATTTTCTGGAAACGGATGAGTCAACTATGCAAACAATTCCACAACAATCAGAAAAATACAACAATTTATAAAGAATATGTCGAAAATTTAACTGAATAGTTGTTGATCTTAAATTTTAGATTGAATTGTTCGCCTACCAAAAAAAATAACTATGAGAATGAATAAAAACTACAATTTTGCGGCCACAAAAAGATTTTAATGGAACGCCAACAAAACTAACTCAAGTTAGGTTCTTTCAATCAGTGAATATAAACAAAAGGGGTCAACAAAATGTTGTATATAAGTTGTATATAAAATTATAAAGTTATTAATATGGAACTTCTCGTAATTTACTATGTTCGTATGCATCGCAATATTTATGGCAAAAAATGTTTTTTGATTTAGATGTGGACCTATATATCGAGTATATATCTTTGTAAAATAATGTAATTCTTTTTTTTTAATTTTAATAACTAAAAGAATGCCGTAATAATCTCTTTTTCTAGCTTAGTCTTTTATATAATAAGACTTATTTCTATTTAAATAACCCATTGGGCTCTGGCCCACCATAGAATATACAACCCCCCCCCCCCCCATAAAAAAAAATCAAAAAATTATTTACCTGCTATAGAAGAAGAAGTGGAGGGCACTGGCTCGTCGCTTGTACAACTCGAAATCGTGTATGAAGACATGCTTTTCGTAATTTCTTTTGACGCATCTGCCGTTGAGCACATTTAAATAAACTAATACAGTGTTATGTACAATACAAAACAATAGAAATTAATCAAAATCCGCCAAAAAATAAATCAAATATCGCTTTTTACGAGTCAAACAAAATCGGTCAACCAAAAAAACTGTTAATCGTAAACAAAATAAAATTGACGGAATAATGGCCAAGTTTTAACTAAAATTGATAACTTAATGGTAAAAATTGTTTGATAATTTGATTAAAAAACAACAAAAATGGCACTATTTTATTTACCCCCCCCCCCCAAACCATTAACTTTTTTTTCAAATTTTCTTTTTTAAAATATTTTCAAATTGCAACGAAGTGCCAACTTAAACTACGGTATGAAATATTTTTCAAGAATATTACATTAAATCAAGTAAATCGTCCATGCAACTCAATTACAACTCAACTTTTTTTTACATGGGGGGGGGGGGGGCTAAATTGGAATAGTACCCAAAAAAATTATCTCAAATACGTAAAAACAATTATTCCGCAATACCAAATGTAATTTATTGAACCAAATAATTTATTGCAAATTTTTCGACCACAATTAGTTATTCAAAACGCCCGAATTTAGCATTTTTAATTTTAAAGTAAAAAATTTGATTACAGTGTTTAAACTAAATTTGGTTTGTGAAAATCAATAAATATGTTACTGTAGATTTGTTTTATATTAAATTTCAAAATGCCAAAGCGCGCGAATTTAGCATTTTAAATTTCAAGCTAATTACAGTAGTTGAATTAAATTTGGCTTGTTTGTGAAAATCAATGAATATGTTACTGTAGATGTGTTTCATATTTAATTTCAAAATGCCAAAGCGCGCGAATTTAACATTTTAAATTTCAAACTTTTGTGAAAATTTGTGTGTGTGGAAATTTTAGATTACTAGGTAAAGTGGCACGGTGTTAAACCGATTTTATTTATAGCACAAAACTTTCTAATACCTTATACTTAACATTAATATTCGTCCTCACTGATCTGCCATTGAGCGGTTTCAATGGCCGATAATTGCCGGTCATTAAGAGCGGTTGTTGTTGTTGTGTTTCCTTCTCCTCTTTTTTTTGTAATTTTTTTTCCAAAATAAATGCGTTGTTTTACTTACGTGTGTTTCATGTTTTAAAAACTAAAGTAAATGAAGAACTCTTTCTAAAGTTTTTATTTTGCTGATAATTTTCTATTTTTTTCAAATTCGAACCTTTTTGACTATTACTCCAAATTTACTCCCAAATTGACTGTCACTCTCAAATTGTTCAAACCTACAGTAAAAAAAACTTATTTGAAGAACTTTTCGGGCTGCATCTAAAGTTTGCGAATTTATTTATAGTATTTTTTAATATTCCAAAAGTTTCTAAAATATTGTAATTTTTTCCAGAAACCTCAGTGCTCCCAAAATATTTAGATTTTTAACACCGGAAATGTAGTCAATGTAAAACAGTTTTCAGAAAAAAACAAAAATTTCTGTTTTTCACTTTTATCACAATAGTGTATTTTTACTTTTGTATTTTTTTAAAGAATCAAAAAACTTATGCACTAAAATACATTTTTTGAAAACACAAAAACGCTCATTTTGGCACATATTAATCCATTTTGAATTTGCGCCTGGCAAAATGCCTACGGACAATGAAACAGACTGTTGGGTATTAGTTAGTAGGATGCATCTCTGTGGTAGCAGTAAAAGCTGTGAAGAGGGACAAGAGGAAACAGAAAATACAAGCAACCTACTGTATTTTCCTAACTCAATAAATTAAATAAAATCATCAAATATCATTTCTTTTCAAGCAGGACAAAGACAAATTTTCAAAAAAAAAACTGAGTTAAAAGAATTTAACTTTTTTAATACGGTAGAAAAAAGCCGGCACGAAGGGCCGGGACACTTGGCTTAGTGTCTAAAAATATTCAGGAGTTCAAAATTCCTACAGTTATATCAAATGTACAAAACGCCAAACAAACTCATCAATTGAAAATATAAATACGCCCAAATTTAAATCATAATAATAATTTTAAAAAATCCAATAACCTAATTGACCCGTGTATTTTTTTTCCAGAATAATGTCTTGACTTATAAGCTTCCGACCTGTTAGTTTCAATTAGAGCCCAATCTCCAAAATATCTCAAATACAATTTTGGGTCAAATTCAAATTTCTCTACATATCTAGTTTAAAAAAACCGCTCATCCAACAGCCAATTGGCTGTTTGTTTGGCCAAATGTCCACCCTCACAAAACCAAGGAAGAACAACTAACACATTCAAACGATTTTCAAATTAATATTCTCATGAAAAAAATTTTATTTTCGTCATTTGACTAAAGTCATAAGTATAATTCAAAAATATTACACTTTTTTTTCGTCAACTTTCACTCGGGTAATTTAGCGATAAATCAAAATAAATCATTATAACCTGACGTCAAAACTACCTAAGTATTTAACAATTTCAAGTCGCACAGTAAAACGAAATTTATGATTGGAAAATTGTTCAAAGTTTTTTCGTGTTCAAAAATGCTAACCCTTCCAAAAACATTAAAAAACAATAATGGGGAAAATATAACATTGACGGAAAACTCAACAAAATATCACGCAGGCCCGACAAGGATAAGGAAGGTTTTAAATAATTAAGTGGGAAAAAAGTAACAAAATTGGGGAAAAAATTGAAAGGGGAGTAGTGGCAAAAAAAGTGGCAAAAAAAAATTGTATTAAAAATATAAAAAAATAAAAAAACACGAAAAATCAATCATGTGAAATCGGAGTGTACAAAAGAGGGGCAAAAATCTTATACACAGTTTACAATATGAAGAAAATTGGTTTTAGAGTCTAAGAGCACACAATTTTTCAACATTTCCTTCGTCAGACAAATCATTGATGAGCCAAAAATCAAAGGAGTTGCAGTCATATATAATACTTTAAAAGCCAAAGAACCTTAAGATACTACTCTAAATTATAGTGCGTCATCTTAAATAAAGTAAGAAATTGAATTTGCATACATAGCATTTAAAAAATATTTTTCACAGCAATACAAAAGCTTTCGCTTGCTAAGCCAAAAAATGATGCAAATTTGAATCTTAAAAAAATTATCAAAACACATGCCTAGCAAACGCAAAGTTAGAGTAATATTTATTCTACAAAACAGCATAATAATACAAATAAAACTAAAGACCCATTTTGATTTGAAAAAAAAACAAAAAAAATGTTGCAGATAACTTAAAACAAAGGAAGAGGCTTTGGTTGGTTAAGCAAACAAAGCATTCCGCTAGCCACTTCATGCATTCCACATTGTCATCGTAATTTTAAATTTTATTTTATTCTAATCAAAATTCTTCCGATAATCAACTCCTACAGAAACTGAAAAAAAATTATGAATTGTATTGTAAAAACTAGGGGAAAATATTTTAAATATTTATTAAGCAGCAAAACATGTTTGAATAAAAAAATTTGATTATATGTAGTGGACATTCCCTTCAATTGAAATTATCAAAAATTAGAAAAGAAAAATATTTTAAGGCTAATGCGCTGGGAATAATTATACATATTTAAATTTATACTCATACTTTGACAATGACACCCTATTTGCACTTTAGCTTTGTGAACTGAGTCTACAAAAATTAGGGCATTTAAACAAACACAATATACATTCATACATGTGTATTTTATTGGCAAGCGTAAATAAAAATGTATAAACTAATACATGCATAATGGTGTTAATTAAAGAGTTTTAAACTTAAAAAATTGAACACAATATTACATATCGAAAAAACAAATATATGCAATTTAAAATGCTTGAACCAGTAGAATGTAAGGCGCCGTTAAGTGAAAATTATTTTAATCATCCTTGGAAAGAACACGCACGAACCACCAATGTTTTAATTATATAATAATGGGAAATGAAAGCATCAATACAAAAATTTTACGCATTTTAAAAAATAAAACATAAATTAAAATTTTATGTATCAATACATACATAATCACAAATACATAAATTATATTAAATAATAATATAACGCGGATTTGATAAAATGAGAAAATTTATGTGAGAAATTTAAGCATTTTTTTTTAAATCACCAATAAATAAACTTTCTAACAGAACTTAAATCTAATTTAAAAACAAAGCAAAATCGTAAAAGAAAATTTGTCAAATTGTTGTTGTGGTAGAATCAATATACAATCTTTTCAAACAATCTAATATCAACAATAAATAAACGAAATTTTGCTTGTAATATTGTTAGCTAGCTGTTTTGAAATACGCAAAATTCTATTAAGCTGACCCTTTGCCTTTTGTCAAACGAAATAAAATATACCAAAAGGTTGTCAGTATTGTCCCATATGACAACATGGAAAGTGCGCTAATTCGGCAACAAGCCAAAGCAACAACAGAAAAAAAGCTGCAATTTTTTTTTCGCGAAGAGTAAACTTTTTTTTCTTTTTGGTTGAGGATCTAACGAGAAACACAATGAAGAGGTAACTATGTGAAAAAAAAGGGAAAATAAATTAGACAATACAAAAAAAAATTAATGCTGCTTTAGATACGCACAATAGTTTTGAGTGCGTCTTATCTTCCGCAGCTGCGTTATTTGTATTTTTTTTACAAAGAGAACACACAAATACATACACACTTGTATGTGTAAAAGAAAAAAAAAGCTTTTCTTACACAACCAACACGAAATATAAAACAATTTGCGTGCATACATATGTACATACGTATAACATTTTATTATGCGATGAGTGTGTCTAGCCCTTTATTTGTTTTTCCTCCAAACAACCACTAAACTTCTTGTGTGCGTCGTCAGCTGACCTTTGTTGGTCTATCTGTCCTGTATTATATTCTTTAGTTTTACTTCTGCAATATAAGAAAACTAATATAATTCTATTTTTGGCGATTTCTCCCCTATACAAACGATAATTGTCTTTTCTTCTGTCCCTTACAAAAATTATTTTTCTATTCCAAAAAAAAATTTCTTTTTGCTTAAAAAAGGAAAAAAAGGGGATGCACGCGTAATTATTCCTGTTTCAAAAAATGTTCGCATTAAAATTAAGCTGCTTTGTGACTATTCTAACTAATACTGACTAGTTTTTTATGCTTTTTTGGAAAGATCATCAAAACACCATTTCCTCTTTCTGAAATTTATAATATAAAACGCAAAAGTTTACATTTTGATTTTAGTATTTTTAACGAATTTCTTCATTTCAATCAAAACTCGATCACGCGTTAAAACGAAGTAATACAATTGGAAATAAACTTGATAAAGCTTAACGTTTTAATTAACTTTTTTTTCGTTTTTAATCATTAACTAGATTACAAGATTGACATCCAAAGTTTCTAAATACATTTTGTACACAATAAAATCAAGACGACCAACAAAGAATCCTGTGTTAAGAGTGAAAATATAAAATGACAAAACACAAATCCCTGAAGCTTAAAAAATACATATATAAGTAAAGAAAACAATCAAATTGATCTTAGTTTATGCAAAGAAGCTCGCAAAATTTAAAATTTTATTATTATCATTGACCAAATTTCAAAACGCATCTATTTTGCAATCAGAAGTTTTAAATACTCAGAACAAAGATTCCAAATTCAAAAGTGATCCATAATCAAAACTTAGTTAAAAAAACTGAGCATTAAAAATGTTTAGGCTTAGACTCAATCGGCTTAAGCTCAAAAAACAGCTTAAAATTTGTCGCCAGCTAAACCTGAAGTTTGAGCTTTAATTTTCTCAAACTTAGACTTTAGCTTATCTCCAGTCTTACTCCTTGGCTTATGCTCTTTTTTTAACCATTATGACAAACACTATTTACCTAGGTGCAGGCTCTGATTAAGCCAATAAAGACCCTTATATTAGGCTTGGGCTTACACTTTAGACTTAGGCTTACAGAGAAGCTTCATTCTGTAGCCCTTAATAAACTGTTCAGCCCAAGACACCAGATTATAACCTATTGAACCCAAATAAAACATGTTTCTTCAATAACAAACCCAACAAAAAAATAAGGGGCGGATGATTCAAACAAAATTGTCGATTACGTGTACTTTGGTACAAGCATTCCAATAAACACGCTCTGTACTTTGAACGGATTATAACATAATTTATGAGCACGTAATTCAAAAAAAAAGAAGGGGAAAAAACAGTATAAGCCAAAAATAGCACAACGGTTATACATGTTTACGTACATCAGCTTGTAGTCACTGACGTTTGTTTCCGCCATTAATGACATCATTTTCGGAATGTGCAAAGAAAGAGTTTTTTCTATCTTTATCAACAACTGCGTTTTTTGTCTTTATCGCTCTATGTTACTCTCATTCAAACTCCCACTATCATTATCATTCTTATTTTCACTCTTATTATCATCATCATTCACTCTCATTATCATTATTATTCTCTGTCTGTCTTTCTATTCTTTTTCTCTCTCTCACTTTTCCGCTCTCCCATTTTCCCAAAAGCTTTTAGCCTCCAATTTTAGGCCTCCAACTAAAAAAGTTTTATCTTAGTTTCAAATCTTCTTTTATAAGCAAAAAAAAATTTCCATTTTTGTTTGAGAAAGACGATTTATGATTAGCTATTACAAATTACATATATAGCAAACTAAAAATAATTGAACAACGCTTCTTCTTCTCCTTTTGCTTTTTGCAACTATAAATTATCAATTTTTCAAAACAACGTTGCATCAGCAGTGATATCAAATCTTTTAATCTACAAAACAAAATGAGTTTTGGGAAAGCAGTTTCCAGTAAGTTGGAAACGGGGGTAATGGAGAAAAAAATAAGTGCAACTGATCCTTAGCATTGAAATTTGCAAATTCTGCTTCGAATTGAAAGCATTAACCTTAAATTTTGCTCAGGTGCCCTCATATCAAAAAAAAATTCAAGGGAACGCTAATAAATTAAGAATGTATCCTGATCTCATTCAACTTAAGCTTTTTCATCACGCAATTTCATCACAAAACATTCTAAGAAGCAACGATTATTGTAAAGGAGAGATGCCCTGGTGCAAAATTCTTCTATGAGAATTCTTCTCTGAGAATCGAACCCAGAGTCTAGTGTCTAAGAAGCATTCCAAATCACCGTTTCATTCTCTAAAGCCTAAGAATCAATTCTGAATTTTCATCTTAAGGAAAGCAATGAAACCATTAGGACTATGCAGACTAAAACCTTTATTATAATCATAAGAGGCCCAACTCCAAATTTAAAAAGGTCTTTTTAGAATCCAAGGAATGTCATAAATTAGGCCAGTGTCCGAGTGGCAACAATTCTGTCCTACAGCCCATACATTTGCCGAGGTTCAAGACCGGCGCTTACTTTTTGCATTTTTTTTTAGCTTTTAACAATTCTAACAGCAAAAACAGATGTTTGCACCAGTTTTAGAAGTAAGTGCTCCATTCAGTGGTAATTAATGCCTTCATAACCCTCTCTTTTTAATATACTACAGAATAACCCAATTTGGAGGCGGGATTTGTTTTGGCCATGACTTTTTTATTCTTCAATCAATTTTCCTAATTTTTTTGTTTGATTCCCAAAATCGGGAGAGTTTGTTTCATATACAGTAGGACAACAAATTTTATTAAACAACAAACAAAAAATAACAACGAAAAAAGGTTTAATTTCTAAAATTGAATTAGACACTTTTTTTTCGATGTAGCGCTCGAGAGGGCTCGCGTAGAAATTTATGGCGCGATTGACCATTTCTTGCGGCAGTTCGTCAAATGCCTGCTGAATTGGCGACATAAGATCGTCAAGATCGGTTGGAGGAGTGTGGTAAATCTTGCTCTTGATCCAGCCCCACAGGAAAAAGTTGCATAAAAAAAAAAGCAGCAAGTCAGGCGAATACGGAGGCCATGCAAAAGGAGCGACGAGATTTGCAGAATTTTGACCCATTTGGAAAGTGTTCTTTCAGCCAATCGTAAACCTGTGATTGATGATGAGATGGAGCGCCGTCCTGCATGAAAATCATTTCACTGAATCCAGGCCACGTCTCAACAATTGGCAAAAATCGCTACTGGAGAAGTTCTAATTACGAAGTTTCCGTGACGCTGTTGTGCAAAAAGATAAAACCGACCACTCCTAGACGTCGTATTACCGCCCAAACGCTAAGTCAGCACTTCCTCAATTTTCAGTTCCGTACGAACCCATTTGGTTTTTGTCTTTGACTTTTTTTTCACACTTCCCGTTTCAAAGAGACTTTTTTTCGCCAAATAGACTTCTAATCAGGAAGTACGAGCACAATGTCCAAACTTGTTACGATACTGACGTTGAACGATTGTAGGCGAATTTGACATTCTAAACTAAATAACACACCAACACTTTTGTTCCACAGAATAATTCATTACTGAAAAACGCATAAATTTTCAAAAAATCATTACACAGGTTTTTAAACATTTCTGCACAAATTTTTATAATAAAGAAAACTCCCCATCTTAGAAATCGAACAAAAGAAATTAAGAAAATCGGCTGAAAAATAAAAAAGTTATGGCCAAAACAAATCCCGAAAAAAATGGGCCAAATTGGGCCACCTTGTAATTGCCTTTGTCTAACGTGAGACATAAAGAAAATGGCATCGGCAATGGAGAGGGTCAATGAGCTTTTACCCACCACTGCTTGCAGTGGTAATGTTCCTTCATACTTGAGTAAATGTGCTCATCAATTTTGTTTTGTTGATTGAATGGAAATATACCAAAAATTAAATGAACGCTACCCGAAATTGCGACAAAACAAAATAGTGCAATAGCAACAATTTGTCCACCGCATATTTTTAAAGGGCTGACTTAAAATTTGCCAAAACAATTTTGAATTCCATTAATCAATTCCAATTTAAACATACTGTTTACAGGCAAAAAAACAACTTTCGTTTATAATCTGTCAACGCAATACAGTCAATAAAATTTAATCCTTTTCAAATTAATCATTTTAGTGGAAGGAAAACCATCTAGACCAAAAACCAAAAGCAATTATTTTTTTCCTTCTCAAAAACCAGATGAAAAAGCAGTGTTTCAAATAAGGCAATAAAAAAACAAAAACCAAATAAACTAAATTCGAAAAGTTTAAGACAGACAAACAGGCACAAACAAAAAAACCATTGGGCAAAAGTCAAAAGGGGCATCAGGTCAAAAGCGCGGACAAGAGGACAAACAAACAAAATACGCGGACATACGCACAGCCAAATAAGACAAAAAAAAGTGCCTAGACTTAAATGTCGGAAAACTAAAAAAAAATGGGGACAAAACGTCCGTAGACAAAAAAAAGACAAGAGGTCCGGAGACAAAAAAACATGCAAAACAAAAGGTCTGCAGACAAAAAAACGCAGGACAGAAATTCAAAAAAAAAAACGAAAATTATTTTAATTAGAAATTTGAATTATAAATATCAAAATCCACACCACAACGGCCGACAACTTATATGTATAATATTTGTACAATATTAATACAAAATTAATACAATATTAGAGGAAAAATTAATTGAAGGAAAAGCACTGAAATGCTCAAACCAGCGTGTTAGACCTAATAACATCGCGTCATAAAAAAACTGGCATAAAAAACTTACATTTTTTTCAAAATTAAAAGAAAAAGCAAAATTAATTATTAAAAACCTTCGTTGCAGGAACTTTTTCAGTATTAAGCTTCAATATTAGTGTTTTTATTGAGGTTCAAAACTTACTTCAATAAAAATTTTCCTTTCTCCCACATCAAATGCATAACATCACTGGTTTCAGACAGAGCCACGTTCACTGCGTAAAAAACGTGTAGACAATCAAAAAGTTTAAACCAAGTGCTTCAGAATTTGCATGTTAATTAGCCCCGATTTTTAACCACACAAAAAGCAACTCATTTCGAAACTGTCAATTCATCAAACATCTAATGCTTCATATTTCTAATGTAAAGAGCAAAACACATTAAAATTTCTTTAATAAATGCAAAATCAATCGGAAATCGTCGCTGGCTGCCGATTAACCAAATAAAAAGTTTTTTTGTTTAAATTTTTTAAATCTTTTCATAAAAACGTGATTTAATGTCGAAGTTTATAAACCGCGAAAAAAAAAGTTTTTTTTGTTTGATTTACAATAGAAATAACAACAAAAAATGAAATATTATTATTGATTTGAGATTAGCAATATTGAAAATCTTTTTTTCTTCATTTTTAAAATAAAAGGATACATTTATGGTAAACATTTTTTTTAAAACATAAAACCAAAACAGCTGTCAGGGAAAAAACAATTTGCTTATAGAATAAAAAAGCACTCACAAAGTAAAAAATAGCAAAGCAAAAATTCTAATAAAATGATATGATAATACTAATCAAATAAATAGTACATTATTGATTATCTACTATATTTTAATTTTGGTGTTGTACACTGGGCTCTCCGAGGAAAATACATGAGCGTGGCAAACTAAAACGGGCACACAACGAGCAACCGAGGAGAACACACGACTGCACTCAGCTATTTTTTCCAAAAGTTCAAAAAAAGAAAAAATTTTGGATGAAAAGCTTTAAAAAATCAAAAGTTTGTATTAATTTTGGCATAACGTCTTTTAAGCAGTATTTGTTTTCAAATTTTTTTTATGTTTGAATAGTCGAGGAAATTTTTTGTTTTTGGGTTTCAACACTAAATCGCTTTTGCGATGTAAGAGTAAAATAATATATGTCTAAGTTGACACTGCTTGATTTCATCTCTGTGAAATAGCAACAGTCAACACCATTTTGTAAATCGTTAAGAGATGTTTGATAACTTTGACTCTCACAAATTAAAACAACTTCAACACGGGTTTTAAACACGAATAATATTTCCTATATATATAAAATAATAGACATTTTCGTTATTAAACCTAAGCATCGAACGAACCCTTTTGGCCCAAACATGAAACTTGACACCCAGGTGTAAAATCACAGTAGAATTTCAGGAAAAAATCGAAATACTTTGAGACCACAAATTGGTCATTTTTCCGTTTTTCCGAAAATTTGCGTTTAAAAAACATTTTTGAAGATCAATTTTCAACGGGCAGTATATGCGCACGGTATTAGGTGTCTGAGACTTTGTTATTCAAAAAGACTTGCTATTTAATGCCGTTGACAGGACGCCAAAAAGTGCATTTTGGCATAGTTCTGGCATTATGAATTTGAAAAAGTAAAAATTTTGATTTTTTGTGTTTTTTCCTCTCGATTAACATCTTTTTTAAATTTTAATATTTTCTCTTCATTTTTTTGACACATATGCATTCGGGCTCGAGAAATAGAGGAAAATTATCGAGAAGTCATAA
>JAWNMF010000536.1:0-46259 GCA_035044305.1 Drosophila nigritarsus | reverse complement strand
ATGTATTGCTGTGATCAAAGCGACACCGACAGCAAAGGTACAAGATAAAGGCGCAAAAAAAAGAGAAAGGCGAACAGCCCACGACATTTAGACTCACAGAAGCCTTTTTTGACGCGCCGATAGCCGCCTTTTGTCGTCGGCGGTGCACACGAGCAGTTAATGTATTCCTGAAAAAAATATATAATACAATTAATTAAACTAATACTAGCAAAATTTGCGCCAACCTTTTGGAGTGGAGTGTACATTTGCTGACAGCCTGCATAACAAGGCGAATAAGAGGCAACTCGAGTGCCGTTTTCAAATTCGGCGCACACCGGATAATACTCGGAATGATGGCACTGACAATTCCTATTGCACGACGACTCCAAATGGTAGACATAATATTCAGTTTTATTGTCGTAGTGATTGGAAATGTCGTTGTCTACGGGATAATGGCGTTCAATACCCACCAATTGATCATGATCACAGTAGATAAAGTACATTGGCGACAGGCAAAGCGAGCACACCAACAAAACGAGGCAAAACTGTAAAGTGCGAACACAACTCATTCGAAAGTGATGGATAGTAAAGCCGGCCAACATTGTCCCACATCCAGCCATCGGAACCATTACGACGCCAATTAAGAGATTCGCTTTGCTTGGCGCCACGCCGAACTGTCGCTCCAAATATTTGGACATAAACGTTGAGCATCCCGTAACAATGAGCCCTAGAAAATTAGTTGAGCTAAGTTTTTTTCTCAAACTCAATTTAAAATAGGTTTTTTATCCATAATTTTAAAATTTTGATTTGCTCATTAACGCCATTTTTCTTATAAATTTCACTTAATATGCAGGTCAAACTTTTTTCTCCGATTTCAATTGTTCACATAAAAATGCATTTAATGTGTTCTTTCCAACAAACAATTGCAAAAAAGAGAAATTACTAAAAAAATAAATTTGAATACATCGAAAACAATAAAAATTTTCAAAGGGGAAATTTGGGGTAAGAAACCACTAAATTCATCCATTAATTCAAATTCCAAAATTCAACCTCTTTTTTTTGTCAGAAGAAAGCAAATACATGCAAAATGGGCTAATAACGAACACGGATAATAAAAGAAAGATAGTGAAAGAAAGAAGAGAAGAACAGAGGCTGTTCACACGCAAAAATCACGTCACATCATTTCAATTATCTCTGAGCCATCCCTCCATCTCTAGCCCGCCTTTACTTTTACCTTCAAAAACAATTAAATACTGTAATTATAAAAGAACAATTTGGATGGCTATATGTCTGCGCGTTATTGAGTGTGTGTACACAAAAATTATTGTACAGTTAAAAATGGGGATAAATTATTTGAGGATCAAAACAATTTCTATTCCTTTACAACAAAAACAATAACAAGAATCTATTTATTTTTTTAAATTTTCAATTAATATTACTGGATTTTCGTCTCTTAAACATGATAAATGTGTAGTGGAGAATCACAGCTTAGTTTATTGCAATTAGCCAATATTATTAATGTCTTTTGACAATCGAATATGAAGACGAAAATTGTGCATATTGCTTTGGTCTGTACATTATTATTAATCGAGAATGTTCAAATTGGATTCGGGAAAATTGACACCTTCAAAAATCACAATTATTATCAGAAAGGTAAATAATTTTAACATTGTTGGATTTTACATTTAGAAACAGTCTCTACTCATCTTTCGAAAAACACATAATTCTACGATTTGAAGACTTTATAAAGTTTTTTGCTTGAAGCGCAATTAATAAGTTAATTTTTCAATTAGTAAACAGAGTCCGGTTCATTAAGAACTAAAGTTTAGCACAAATCCTAACTTATATTTTTAACAACTTTGTCATGTAGTTTATAGCCAAATATAGCGCGTACAAATCTGCATATTATGGTTTTTAACGGAATAAAAGTAAGCGTTTAAAATGTAAGATTGCTTTAAAAAAGTTTGTTATTGTCGTCATAAAACGAGCGTATTATTAAATATAAAAGTAAAATGCATAATCGGATTGAAACATTTCTGAAAATGTATGTGTAATTATAGTGTTTTCGCGTCTTTGTATGAATAAACTAAAGTCTTTGTCATTCTTTTCACTATATTTTTTTTTATTAAATAAAGATTCATATTGTAATTTTTTTGATAAATAAAAAAAAATCAGTAAATGTTTAAGATTCCGAAAAGACAAACTCAAAAGACCACAAAGAATATCGCAATGGAATGTTCGGTCATGTCGCCGGATACAAATATAGTGGGTTTGAGATATTTGGCATTATGCAATCTAACGAATATAAAACGTCTTTAAAAAACAAGAACAACAATGAGCTTATTGAGGACAGACGAACGGCTGCCAATTATGAAGTTGAAGAGAAAAAACTGCCAACAGAAAGCAACAAAAGGTCAATGATCGACAGCAAAAAAATAAAAGATTACAAAAGTCAAATGCCAAAATTAAAAGCATCAGTAATCAACGATCAAGCCGACTACAAAATATTGGACGAACTCCCCGACTATTATTTGGAGACGGACCAACTTCAAAAGAACAACAACAGCAAATTCGACAATGACAACGTCGAAGACGACGCCGACATTGCGGAATGGGATTAAATCGAGCAAGCAGAAAAGTCAGAATTTTAATATTTATTACAATTTTTATATTTGTTGTGAAAAAGAGTATAAGCCTAAGCCAATCATTAGAAAAGTAGTAAATATTTTGAATTCAATTTTTTACAAAGCAGAATATATATTTATATGGTAATAGGGTGATAACTATGTATATAAAAACAAAAACTTTATTTCAAATATGTGTTTCACCAATAAAAGACCCATAAATGTTCTTTTGTTTAAAGAAAAAGATTAAAACCGTTTTTTTATCCGAGCACCAAATAGAAATTGTATAAAGAGACATTTATAAATTAAATAAGACATTTATAAAGAGTTTAAGTGCTGTTAAAACACATTTAATAGCGTTTTAAAAATAGAGTCTTTTAAAAAGCAAATTGGAAAAAGAATGATCTTACCATCGATCGCCATGCCAAGAGTAATGAGCATATATGGGCCGTTGAGCAAAATTCGATAAATCGCAATTGGAATATGACGGACGTCTAGCCAAAGCTGGTACCATATTGGAGCCGAGCAATTCTTCAATGCTGGCATTGTCGTTAAAGTATTTGACTTCTCTGAAACAAATAAACATATAATTAACGATTAACGAACATATGAGCGGCAAACCATCAATTTGAAGAAGACTTCCAGTGATAACGGCAGTCTTGCTAGAAGAAGGCATTCCACAACACTCCGGTGTTCGCTTTTTTTGTCCCAAAGTTTCTTCACGAAGTCGAGTTCTATAACACCAAGTAAATTAGTTAGGTATTAAAGAAATGAAAAATAAAGTATACCTGTGCCATTTTAAGGATTCCGGCAATACCTTTGGCAAAATAAGCAACGGGAAAATGGATAAAAAGCCTAATATGCTCACAAGCAAAAATCCCAAATACCAAGCGCCGACCCATTTGGGATCCGTTTCATCAAGATTTAATATTCTAAAAAATGTATTAAACCAACAATTTCAAACAATTTCAACAATTGGGCAATAATTAACAAGCATTTTATAAAAGTCTGTGATTTTTCAATGCACATTTAAAGACAAATAATTAAATACAAAAAAAATAAAAAATTTTAAAAACGGTCATTAATTATTGCTCGGTTCAATATTTTTAGTTTTTAAGATTTTCCCTAGTAAACAAAACAAAAAAGCGATAAAATGGACTAACGTTGCAAATCGTTTGCCCGCTTGTAAAAAATCTGTGTGCCAGCGGAGAAATGTGCTGGATGCCATAAATCCAAAAGCAGGTCCAAAAATCGCAAACGCATAAAAAATTCCAAGATAGAGTGAGGAAAGCGCCGGTCCAACATTTTCATCAATGTACGAAACGCCAATAGTAAAAAGCGGTGTGGCGCCTATCCCATGCAGAAAATGCGCCAAACAAAAAAAGAAAACAAATCGAAAGGTGCCGGGCTGAAAATAAAATATAAATATTTTATAAAATTGCCAAAAAGTTTCGCTAATCCCAAAAAGGTCAAATAATTACAGTTATAAAATTTGTTGCAAAAGTAATGCTGTGAGATGAAGCTTAAGCCGGTATATAAAACATTGGGTTATATTTGTCAAGGCGGTCTGTTGAGTCGGATTAAATTAGAAATGGCATTTGATAAGAGTTTAACCACATAATTATAAAATTAACCTCAGTCCTAAAATTAAGCAACCGCCATAGGAAAAAGCTCATACAAAGTTCTAATTAATTTTAAAAGATGGATTGCAGTATTCATGGTATTTAGCTAAATAAATAAAGCAAACCTGATTTTCCGGTGATGGACATGATTTCAAGGCATTAAATTCGGCGCCATCAAAGCTCACAGCCATTGAACGATTTCCGTCGTCTTAAAAAAACAAACATTTTTAAGGGAAAACAATAATTAGAAAATTTAAAGCATACAAGAGCACTTTGAAATGGCTGAACTGTCCGCATTATAAGCGTTCGTAAAGGGCTCAGCAATAAAATGTGGCAACGTAAAAATAAAGCTTCCCAACACCATCAATGACAATCCCACACTCAAAACTGTCGACTTTGAGTGTCGTCCGCCAAAATAACTTACAGGAATGCAAAACAAAACATATCCAAAATCGTAGAACTGAAAAATTAACAGTTAGTACAAAACTTTGCTTTCGCATATTTGAATAGATTGAAACGCATTGATCAATAATTTTTTTCCTTAAAATGACTTGGAAAAAAAATTTGAAAAAGGGACACTAAGAAAAGTGATCACAAGATGTCAATTGCCACTGATTTATACCTAGCCCCTACCAACACAAAATGTGGCAAAGGGTTAAAATTATTGAATATAAATATGAATCATTAAGATTCTGTTTGAATAAAGTCATAAATGTGCGTGAGTGGCATAAAAATTTTCAAAAGTTAAAGTAAAACAGTTGTGTTACCTGCATGATTCTGCCAATAGTCGAAGTGCTCAATTCAAAACGACGCTCAATAGTAGATATACTCGACGGAATCAAACCGTTCACCAGCATGCCCTGAATGGCACAAAACCAACAAAGCAAGAAGAGCATCCACTTTTTTGTGGCGAACCTTTGCAACCATTGTGGCCTAAACCATAACTTTAAGAATAACAAAGCAAGAAATAAACCAAAACCTCCATTTCCCAACACCGCACTGACTTTCCTGCGCCATAACATTGATCTCTTTTTCAATAAGTTCAATCTGTTGCTGTTGTTTTTGGCGTTCGGCCGGCGTCGTCGCCCAATAGAACCGCCCCTCAGCGGGTTTCGGCTTGGGAAAAGGAGGCCCTGAAGCAAATCCATTGCTTCGTGTGCCGCGCAAATGCCCTTTGCTTCTGCCACCGGACACGCCGCTAGTGCGTTGACATTGGGATTTTGAATTTTTGCGCGTACCCGTTTCATTTGCATTGTCAGCTGAGTTAATGGCAGAATTTTCCAGTTCACCTCCATTAATCAGCCTTGTAGTTTCATTATCAAACCGTCTAAACTCAGTAATATTTCATTAAAAAAATATTCAAAAATGAAGTAAATATATAAACCTTAGTGTTTTCGCTTCAAGACTTGTCCCAGGCTGTGCATGCGACAAATAGTCATGTTTCTGGAGCCAGGCCGGCGAAAAGTCTGATAGATCGCCAGGCGCCGAGCGCGTCTCCGCTTTTGGCGAACTACCTCCATTCTCTATAAACAACAATGTTATAAATTGAAAAAGCAAAAAAATAATAAAAACATACTGGATTCTACACTCGTTCGACGCTCCAAAACTGCAGCCTTTTTTGAATTTGCATGGTTCATTTAGTTGAAAATATTAAATAATTAAAAATCATAAATTCAAATTTTGATCGCTCTGTTTAATTCTAAAAAGTAATCATCATATAAAAACCGGCCAAAGTCTCATTTATAAATGATTTAGAGCAATAAACGAAAAAATAAAACCAAAACCAAAAAACTTAAGCTAAAAGAGTAAAACGCTTTATAATCTTATTAAAAAATATTTCTTATTTGTAAACATTTTTGGTAATTTTTCAAATTTTTTATTAAAACAAAGTATTTATCAGAGCAAACGAAAACTAAATAGAAATTTGATAGGAAATTCAATTGCATTTTCTAAAGTTAAGTTTTAAAACAAAGTTGTGAAACAAAATGTATCAAAAAAAAAATTTTTGCATTTTACACATTTTAAATTTTTTTTCATGTAGATCTATGCCAAAAAGTATTCCTCAAAAAAAAAAATTAACAAAATTCATCAATTTTAAGCTAACCTACATCAAAAACACGCAAAAAACGTAAATTTTTTCAAAATTTTGGAAAATATTGAAATTTGCAATTCTTAAAATTTTCCCAAAATTGAGCATTTGAATTTTAATTAGAGCCACCATTATGCAAATTTAAAAAAATTTGCCAAAAGTTTTGCATTTTTTAAAAGTTGATGTAATTTTGGGACCACCGTGCGTATTATAAAAACAAATTTAATCAAATTTTGAAAAAAAAATTTTAATTGGCATAATGCCAGAATATTAAATGAATTTTAAATTTTTTGTGAACGGATTTACAATTTCAGTGTAATTTGTGCCAAATTTAAAACTTTTTGCTGAACTTTAAAACAGATTACTGATTTTTCCCTAGTAATAAACTTTGATGGGTATGCAACTAGTAAAAAGTGTTTAATTGCTTTAATTAGTTATCCGGAATTGCTTTTTAGTAGAACGCCAATGTGAATCTCAACCACCTGTACTGTGTAAGCCTAAAAAGGGCTTGATTGCCGTGAAATTGAGTAAAGAAAAAACTGGAAGCGAAAAGGCAAATAAATATATTTTCTTGTGAATATTATTTTTTTTTCATTTTGTAATTCAAACAATGAAATGTTTTGTGCAAAACAAACTGTTAGTCAACTAAGACAAATATTGAAGAAATGGTTAAGAATTTCAGCAAAAAAACATTACACAACTATAAAAAGACATTATGATATTGTTTTAAGGCAAAACACATGTGTTAAAAGTGCTAGTTTTGGGGTTTTGTAGTACTATGAATAATTTTAATGTCTAGGCATAAAATGATGTAAACACAGACGTTGACCGCAATGCACTTCCCAAATAGCTTTAAAGTACATTAAACAAAATTATTAAATTATTTTCGTCGAATAACTTTTATGGTTCATATTTAATAGTTTTTTGGCGGTAGTAACTATTTGATATTGGATGATGTCACAACATCAAAAGCACGCGTTCGCGGAATTAATTATTAAAATTGTGCAAAGGTAAAAACAGGTTTATGAAATGAATTTAAAAAACATAAAAAACTATCACTAATTTTTTGGGAGAATCAAACAAAAAGTGCTTTTCTGTTGTTATTTTTTCGGGGTGGCGCAAGATTGGTCTTTGTAGAAAAATTGAGAATATACATAGTACAATGATTAGACCGTCCTTCATTAAACGAAAGATTAAGAACTTTTTATTATTATAACTACAAATTGTAAAGACCTGCCATGGGCCTAGCCCTAAATGTCTTCTGTTAAAAGAAAAAAGCACAAAACATTCCTTCCATCAAAAAAGAGACCAAAAAACCCAATAAGGTAAAGCCACATTGAAACACTTTGTAAATAATTTACAGTACCAAAAAAGGCAAAAATTATTTAAAACAAAAAGTATGAGCTCGAAAAATTATCGAAATTGAAAAGGATGGAAGCCAACCAAAAAGAAAAAAAAAATAAACATACTTAAATATTATATAGTTATAAAATGTCAAAAATGATGGCCGTTTAAGATAAGACTGACAAAAAACTATTGATGTAAAAATTTTTTTTCCTCTTTTTGATTAAAATTAGAATTCTCCTTTTATTCACTAAAATATTACTATAGAAATTCAATTAAAACTTTTATTACGCTTTTTTGTTAAAAATGCATAAAAATACAATTAATGTAAGTGAGTATGTGTTTGAGCGGGGACAATGAGACAAGAATGGATGGTGGGGAGAGAATTCATAGGCAAAAACATACCACAATTTTTTTAGTCGAACAATAAAGAACAAAATTGGTTTATTTGCATTAAGCATTCGTGCTGTTATTCTTACATACCTATCTGCCGGCTAGTTTTTGTCTTTTTTTCCGATTTACATTCTTCCTCCTTTTTTCCTCAAAACATTTGAAGGCCATTTAGGGGTTCTTTCGGGTTAATGTAATTGGCAAAAATTTCTGAACATTTTTTGCACTAATTTTATTTTAAAGGTCAAATGTGTTTTCATCCTTTGCCTTAACTTCTTTTAAAAGCTAATTTGCATAAACATTCAAATCGGGTAAAAATGTTTTCTGAAAATACAATCCGGGCGTAACTTTTGTCAAAATAATCCTTATAATATTAAGAGTTTTGGCAAATAATCAAAATGAAAAGAAAAAGACAAAACTAAACATAAAGGAGCGCCTAAGCCTATACTTATGTTTAGCCTGAGCTTCCATAAGCCTAAGAAATTTGATAAGACCAAAAAAAAATAAAATAAAGAACATGCAACATCAAACCAGATTTTTGCAGCGCCCATTTAAAGCAATAAACAACCAAACGTAAAAAAAAAGGGGGGGGGGGGGTTATTAAAGAAAAAGGATTGAAAAATGACCAATAATAGTTGTAAAAAAGTCGAAAAGTTTAATTTGCAAATTCCGATAGCTTATAGGACAAAAAAACGTGCATAAGCGTCAATCAAACGATCAAAATAAAAGAATAACATTTTCAAAAATCTACCAATCTCCGCTTTTTTTTGAAACAAATTAGAAGTAAATGAGACAGAAAAAAGTATTCATTTATTTTTATTGCATAAATTAAAAAAAAAAAAATTTTATCTCTTTAAAATTGGAAAAAGTAGTTGTTGTGATTGTTGTGTGATTTCTGCACAAAAACTTTTGTTTTTACTTAAAATAGTTAATCACAAAAATGGTCAAAATTGTTGCCAATATAAACAGAAAAGTTTAAAGAAAAAAAATTGCAGGAAACACAATTGTTGCGTCTAATTGAATGTTTTCCAAATACTCAACAAGTCTTTCCTAAAATTATATCACGAGGAATCAACACAAAACAATCTAAATTTAAATTTACAGAAATTTGAAAACACTTAAATTGCGTGTAAAAATTAACAATAAAAAAATTATTCTATAAGTAATTTACGATTTATAAACAATAAAAAGTCGATCGAATGCTTTTGGAATCGGAAAGCCTTATTTTTTAGCCCATAGTATTGAAATTATTGTGTTAATATTTTTTCTTCCGCCAGAAAAAAAATTTAGATTCCGCCGAAAAAAAGTGATGACCTAAAAATTTTTTGTTGCGGGCGCGTCGACATTGGCAATGATCTATCTGTTTGCGGTCAAATTCATAACAAAAAGTGCTTTTGAAAAGTTATATTTTATAACAAAAAAAATTAAATTCTTTTTTTTTCCAAAAAAATTCTTTTGTTTGCTTTTTTTTTTTGTGTTCCTCTTTTTGGCTAATTGCCATTTTTCTTGGAACAAATGGTTTTTCTACCAGTATTCGGAAGAGGTAGAAAAAACCATTTGTTCCACGTTAAAATGATGTAAGGGAAAAAACGTTTTCTCCGCAAATTTTTAAACTTTCAAAAAAGTCGTTTGAAATAAGCGAAAAAAAACAAAATGCAAAGTAAAAAAAAGTGTAACTTCTCATTTCAATTTGGTTTTTTTTTTTGGGGGGGGGGGGGGGGGGTATATGTGGCATTAATCGAAACGGAACAACATACCCATGTTTTAACTTTTAATGGCCTATATTTAGAATGAATGCTGCATAAAAAATTTGGCTAAAGTCATTTATAATATTTTATCGTCCTTCAAAGCCCTAATTGCCCCAATTATAAAGACATAGCACAGGAATTGTAAAGACCAACTGAAAAATTCACACATTTCTTGAAAGATTTAAATATTAACAGAAAATAAAAAAAAAACGTCAGTGATCAATTCTTCAATAAAAAAAAAGTGAAAAATCTAATTTTATTGATCTTTTTTTGGGCGATTTTTCAAAATTTATATTTTTTTCGAAAAGACAAGCTTACAATTTGGCCCCACCGCCGTGCTTATGTATGTAAAATTGATGAATATTTGTAAACTATGCATGTTTTTATTTGCTATTGTTTTTCATTGGCGCATAATTAGTGGTTGCACACCATGAATACATATTTGATGATTTATTTGCTCAAACCTTCGAATTATTTTAGAGTAAACTTTTCTTTGTGTTTACAACGTTACAAACATTTTATATGACACAAAAGTTGGAGAAATAATTAATGTTAGGAAATTGTTGAAATATGGTTTTGCGGTTCAAAAAAAAGTATTTTAATGATGTTGCAAAATTGGTGTGTAAATTCTGTTTTTGCAAGGCAAAACGGCTTGAAAAAAAATAATGCTGGGCGTTTGGGCTTACCCCCCAAATAATGTATGTATTTAAAAAAAAAGGACAAAACCAAAAAACAATTAGGCCATCGAAAAGCGTTCAAAAATATTTTTTGGCTAAAAAAAAGAAATTAGGCGCAAATTTAAGCCCGAGTGGCGCATTATATTTCTTTTATAAAACATTAACAATAACATAAAACCATAACTATAAACTGGAAAGCAATTACAATCCATACAATCCAGCCATCACTTACAAAAATATACACATTAACGCTCAAAAAAAAAAGCCGCACTCGGTTTTCTATTCGATTACATGCTATATCGTAAGCAAACATGTGTGTTCGTCTGTCTGTCTGCGAAAGTATGTGTATGTACTTTCAATTAACGGAATGTGTGTCGGAAGTGTATACATATAAGATTATAAAAAACGTTCGTCCAAACCATTCATTGACACACACACAATCACACACATACATACACACACACACACACACACACTCACACATATGTGTAAATGGCTTTTATGCTTTTTGGAACACAAATTTTTATTTTTTTTTGCTAAATTTATAAAAAAAAATTCAACGCAAACTCTCTTTTCTTTTTCAACTGCCACCGCCCCACTCTTTTTCTTGTTGCTGTTTTTCAAGCAGAAAAAAGTTCGCCTTGAAGCGTTTTAAGCGTACTTATTAATCATTGTTATAAAGAAATTAAAGAACGCTATTCGCGGGGCGCTGAAAAACAGTAACGTCGAAATACCAAATGTCGAACAAACAAAACAAAAAAATTTCTAATATACTTTTGATAATTGATAAACATCAAAGCTATCATATTTTTGAAGAAAAAACATACATAGTAGAAATACTTTTTTTTTTTGCATTTTTAAAATATATTGAACACTTCAATTAACAAATTGCGTTTTGTCACTGCCTTTTCCAACCATTTTAAAGCCCACAAAAAGTGAACACAGGTGTAAAATAATGGTTGGTAAGTGGCAAAAAAAACTCAACAATGAATGTTGCAAAAATTTTAATATTTACTTTTTACTTATTTCTTTTTTTTTTTGCATTTTCAACAAATAATACTTTTGTTTCGTAACAAATTGGTTTTGTGGAGGAGGAGATGTGCAAAAAAAGGCGAGCCATTCCATTTGACTAAAGCTAATCAAGCTCAAAGATGTATATGAAATATTAATTTTGGTTTGATTAACAATTATATTTTGCACTTTTCCACAAATATTGGCCTTGCAAGACAAAATTTCAATCAAATAGGAAATCAATAAATGGAATTGAAGTCATAGCTTATTCAGAAATAAAATATGTGGGGATGGCACTGCATTAGGTTCCTTTCCATTTAGAGATCCCTACCAGTTTGTTGAACCAAAATTTTCTAATTCAAATATAAATTTTTGCGCTCTTTAAACTAATGCATTAGATGGAGGTTTGAAAAAGAAATCAATATGACAGGAATGAGACCACAACATTTGATTATTTGCCTTCTAACTAATGTCTGATGCGAAAAATTGTTGTAGGACTCATATTAAAATTGGAATAGCCTAACAAATTAAAGCTTTTACTATTACTGTTAAAACACTAAAACAAAATTAAAGAAAAAAAAATTGAAGAATATTATAGAAGAATATTATTTACTTGTGTTTCAATGTAATAAAAACGTTAGTTACAAATTTAATGCAAATTTTGCGTAATTGAAAAATTATAACTGTTAAATATATGGCCCTCAATATATGGTTATATGGTTCGATGGCCCTCCCATTTTTTCCTAACCCTCATAGAAAACCGTTGTCAAAATTAATAGTCAATAAGCTATATTGAATTTTCTAAATATTTTATATTATAGTAAAGGGCGTTGCCTTAATCTTTTAAGATGCATAATACTGTTTTGTAGCCTGCAGTGCTTTAATTATTATCACTGTTCCAAACACTCGTTTTTAGCCCTCCATCCAATGCATTAGTTCAAAGAGCGCACTTCATTTGTTGACCAAAAATATCGGAAGAATTAAAAAAAATGTTCGAACATTATTCAAAAAAAATTAAATCTTTTTTATTAGAAAAAAGAATAACAATAATAAACAAAGAAGTGAGATCATTTCAATAAATATTCCAATTAAAACGGTTACTAAGAATCCGATATTTTTCCTTAGACTCATTAGTTTGTTGTCATACATAAATCATGGACTTGTTAAACCGTAAAAGAGCTTTTCGTCGTACGTTTTCCACCGTCACATTCCTATTCCGATGAAGACCATAAGAAATTAACCTTCGTGTCGTCGACGTCGTTGCGGGAAAAGCCAAAACAGTTTTTGCAATTTGTGATAGGAGTGGAAATTTCTAAAACACAGTAAATTTTATTATTGTTAAAACAACTTAGAATGTTATTTGCGCATATTAGAATAGACCTTTCGAGAGAACTATTCTTTATTTTAAAGATAAAAAATTAGCGAGTTCAATAAGCTTAAGAGCCAAATAGAACCACACCTCGCAATTCAAAGTCCAAAAGGCAATGGGATCCCCGACGCGTTCAACATCTAACATAACCAAATAACTGGAAATTTCGACGTCCAGTTTGTCAAGTTTGACGGCGCGCGGTTTTTCCAAAGTTCCAAAGCCAAAAGGCAGCTCAACAGATTCCAGTGGAAAATTGTCGGCTCCATTGACATCGACGATTTGAAGATCGACGTGACTGAGGATAGAAGATGCCTAAACAATAAACTGTTGAGTCAGCTTTCAAGTTAATGTAAAACTCAACCATCAATAAATAGCGCAAGCATTTACCTGTTGACGAATCGCAGTAACAGCCGCCGTTTTGTGCTCATCGAGAAGAAAAGCAACCGTTGGGTCCAGTATTGAAGAACATAAATATAACGAATCAACGTTGTTGAGATCCATTTCAAGTATTTTAGAAAACTCTTGCAAGAGTTTGGCTTCCAAATCCGGTCTAATAGACGGAAGGTGTGAAAATTGGTCAGTCTGAAAAAAAAACTATTCAATTGTACTTAAAATACAGTAATGCAAAATTAAAGCTATAACAAAATAGTGAAACTAATTTTTGGGTTAAAAAATATTGTCAAATGCCACCAAACGACTCATACCAGAAGTACAACTAATATCAAATGGTGCTACCCTTTCATACAAATCTTAAATACGAGTCAGTATACTGCCAAAAAATGGGTAAACTAAATGTCAAATAACGATTAAGTTAAGGTATATGCCTTTTATATTAATTGTGATATTAAAAGTGCCAATTTTAACGTTTCCCACGGATATTTTTGGATTGGCTGCTTTAAAATTAATGACAATTGACAACATTAGTTGAGGAGCAAAAAATTATTTAAAAAATTGCAAAATATATAAGCCATAATAATAAACGCACTAACAACTAAATAAAAAACTAATAAACAAAAAAAATACTTTTAACGTCACCAAAAGATGTAGTAAACCGGGAAGAAGCAAAGAAATGGTCGGCCTATTATCTTGCTCCAACTTTTTAATAAATTTTTCAAACGGCGTTGTAATGAGGACAATTTCCTGTAGCATTGAAACGTCGTCCGCGCATATGGTGGGCAGGTTAAAGTCAATGCAAATTGCGTTGAGCTTTTCGAGAATTTCCAACATTCTCGAATACGTCAAATACAACGTGCTCCATTGCGAGTCGGCGGGAAACAATAGTTTTTCATTATACAAACGCTCAAACGCTTGCGGAAAATTGGGATGCTCAGAAGTACTTCAAAAATTCTCTGAAAATGAAAAATATGTCAATGCAATAAATTTCTTAAAACAAAATCTTATATATATAGGCCAAATGAGGCAATATTTTTAAGTCCATAACAAATTAACTGTATCAGTGTGTCTTTCCCCGGTAGAACCCCACTCGCAATGCAGCCATAAATAAATATTCGATTGTGAATTATCATGTGCTGAGTTTATAATTAATCCATTGTAAAAATTAAAGATAAAACGGGGGGTGAGTTTCGTCTTGTATTTCAATTAAAAAAATTAAAACCAAGCTTAAACCTCTCGTTTGTAGCAAATTGATACAAATACAAAGTACAATTTTATACATTATAAACAGGAAAACCTAACATCAATAAAGATGCAATAAACAGAAAACTGAAACCCAAAACATGACTTACATTCCTCAGAGCGATCAAAGTGGCGTCCTGTTCGCAAACTTCCCTTAGCACTCCTCGCAATTTCGTCGATGCACAAGTGATACTTAACAACTCGCTAGGTTTTGAAAAGATATTTGACGACTCGCTGACGTAAAAATTCGACATTGTCGCCAAATCAGAATCCTCAAACCTCAGGTCTTCCAATTCATCGCGATTGTTTGGGTTGGAAAAATTTTCACCGAGATCCGTTGGTTTACTAAATCATAACAGATTATTTGCTGAAATAATACGGTATACCAAAAGCTTGCAAAAATGATGGTCTCATGTAGGCAATGCTGCTTGTTGTGTGATGTAAAACCGGTCGCGCAGAACCAATTTCTGTCAGTTTGTTAACTATTAATTCGTTTAGAACCTCAGCGTTTGTTTGGTGGGGTGTCAATGAAATTACGTCTACACCTAAGCTTTGGATGCTTTGCAAACATTCATCCCAGTAATGGGCACAAAAACCAAAGAAGCGTTTTTGGGGCATGGAACACTCAGCCAGCCCTATTTGAGAAGAGATCGCCAAACAATGGCCAGGTAATTGAATTTGCGAAGAAACTTTTTGTACAACAAGATCCAACTCCTGATTCATTTGAGATTCCATTGAGCTTCGGGAGTTTGAAGTTGGGAATAGACGCCAAAAATCGCTAAAACAAAAACGTTTATATTATGTAAATTAATCTTATAGACTTTTTAACAATTTCATTGTTTGAAAATATGGTCAATGATATAATGTAATGTTCAAAAAAATAATTTTACTAGATGTGTCTGTATTTTTTCCGTCTTTTTGACAACTTATTGTCCAATAAACAAAACTGTCAAAGAATTTTCAGTGAAATACAAGCAAAATTTTACCGCTAAGAATTCATTTTCCAAATCATAAGCGCTCAAGCCGGACGTAGCAACAAATAAGGTGAATAAGCGGTTAGTCTTAGGTACTAAATGAATGTTATTGGCTGCAGAAATAGCCAATTTTACTGTGGGGGTCACTTGGTATGTGGAGCTCCATTAAACTCTAAGCCGTTAGCCAAACTGAAATTCAATTTTTCAGCTGCAGAAGTGTTTAAAAGGCTCAAATAATCATTTGTCCTGTCAGGCGATCTTAAAAAACTCTTTAAATTATCGGCGTGTTTGCGCTTTAGATGTCGGCTCCAGTTGGACGCTGAAATCCTCAAATTGCATATTTCACAAACACCATTTTCCGGTCGTTTCCACCTGACTCTTCCGTAAATGCCGGCCAAAATATTTGCTAAAATTAAAAATAAAATTTAAAAAAAAATTTATCGACTACAATATGAAAATTACAAAAATTTAGGAACAACATTTATCAAGCTTATAAGAGCTTATCCTAAAAATTTCCCGCAAGTAATAATACCAACGTGAATTTCAAATCTTATTTTATTGTATTCCTTTTCGCAATTTTGAAAAAATACTGCGGCTGAGCAAGTATTATTTGACATCTAAATTACTGTTGGCGCATTCCAAACAAAAAAAAATATATTTACCGTTATCATTAACTTGTTGGCTTGCAGGAGCATTGAAGTTGTTGGCAGAAAACAATTCACTAACGTCAATATCCTTTTCTACTTTAATATCAGCAAATGCCGTCGGTTTGCTTTGGAATGTGTCAAACGGCGCAGACGATATTGGCTCATAATCTTCGGTCTCTTCTGGTTCCATTGTTTGACTAAATGTAAAAATCAAAAAAATAATCAAATTCTTTAATAATAGTAACTAACCGATAATTCCTATAAGCAAAAAAGTAGAACACTAAAGCTTAAAATAACAAGTTGTTATTAACAACTTTTAAAAATATCAAAAAATATAAATTCAAAATTTTGAATAACTAAAAAGAGAACGCCAAACAAATGCCAAAACACAAAAATAATTTTGAAATAAAATTTATGTAATTTTTGGCCCGCAACAGGAATTTACATCTTTAGATCAAACGTTAACATTATGTCCTTTAAATCGAGCCATAAGGCTTGGTTTTACTAACACAACTAAAGTAAGATTATTTTTTAATCTGCTTATGTATTATTTCATAGCGACTCAAACATTGTTAGCAAAAAAATGCCTATTGAATATATGCCCTAATCCTTAAAATTGTAAAAAATATGTTTAGAATTTCTATAGTTCAATTTACCACATATCATACGAGCGGTTTACTTTCGAAAATTCGACAAATTTATACATATTCTTTTCTCTATAGAGCTTTCATTTGAGTCCAAAATGAGTCCAGAAATTTTTATAGAAGTTTGCATAATCTTGTAAACAGATAAAGCTTAATCTACAAGGATACTTAAATTACCTGTTTTATCCCAATTTTTTTGTAAAATGACTCCTTATGTTACTATAGAAGCCTAAACAAAAAAACCGCTTGAACTAATTTTGGACCCAAATTAAATCACTGCTTTTCACCAAAGTAGGGTTGTCCAAAAACGTTTTTATTAGCAGATTAAGCAAAACATAAAACTATTTAATTTTCGCGCTAATGAAAATCAATTTAGATAAAGCAGTTTCCCTACCCAAAACTAAGTGAAGCACTTCCAATGAAAAAAAATATTGGCAGGATCGAAAAAAATTAATGGAAGAAAGATAAAAATTGAGAGAAATGAAATTGGATGAGTAGTGCAAATAAAGAAAGCCCTTTTTTGCCGCAACTGTTGAGTCGTAGACGCCTTGCAACTGTTGTGACACAAAAAAAGAAGGAAGAAAATCAATAACACAAAGAGGAAGACCACACATCGGCTAAAAAAAAGGCAAATTGAGAGTACATGTGTAAGAAAAAAGTTTCACCCAGCAAAAAAAGACGCATAGGATTGAAAAGACGAAAAGTGAAGAGAAACCCAAATAAAATGGAAGAGAAGAGAAAATGGAAGATATAATGTGTTTACAACAACACACTTATTTTGCTTAATATTTGCCCCTCTCCTCCCCCTCTCTCTTCTGTGTACGCCGATAACAAAAAGTCTGAACAAAGACAAAAACAATTGGCCAGCCAGTGGAAAAAAGAAGTTAGTAATAAACGAAGAGAAGGAAAGAGAGGAGATGGACTCAAAGTTGGGAGGAAGAAAATTAGTAAGAAAAATTACGGCGGATGATGCAAAATGAAACATGCATAAGGACGAATTTTGTTCTTGGTTTTGTGCATGTGAAAATAATGCGCTGTGCTTTCTTTGCACCATTTTACGTTAAGCCAAAAATGCCTGTCTTCCCCCTTCCATTCGCTAAAAAAAAGTGATTAAGACAATTTCTAGGGCAGTAGTTGAGAAATAAAGGAATTTTTAATTGTTATTCGTTTCCAATTTTTTTATCCACTTTAATTAATTTTAAGCTGCAAAAAAGCCAAAAGTGTTGAACAATGGCAAATGTGACAAAACCGACATTGAGACACACAGATTGCTAAACCACAAAAGAGAAATGCAAAACATAAATCCAAAAAGTTATCAATAAAGAATTTTTCTCCCATTTTATGGCACGTTTTTTTAAGAGTCTCTTTATTTGAGTCAAAAATGAATCCCCGTGATTTCATGCAAACCCTTATGATTGAAATTCTGACAATTAAATTATGACAAGCTAGATGTATACTCAAAGAGATGTGCATAAACTGTTTAAAAAGTTTGCAAATGAATTGAAACAATATATTTATTATGATGAATTTATTCTGAAAACTTTAAAAGTTGATTTTCATTGAAATTGGACAAATTAAATAGATATTGAGACCATTGTGTGATTTGGTGCGGGGATGTGAGACGACCCAAAAATATCGCGGAAAGCGTATCGGATTAAATTTTCGAAAAAACAAAGTAAGGAAAAAAATGAAAATATGTAGCGAGCGGGTACATACCTGCATTTAGTTTGTTGGCTATCAAAATATGACCGCATATACGGCGTGTATAACCAGTGTATTTTTACCTGAAAATTTTACCATTTTTGAATACTCAGAGCTGAAAATCACGAACTTTCTATGCTGCAGGAATAAAAAACTCTATTATTCATTTATTGTTCCTTCTAAAAATAAAAGCTACTGGCATCAGAAGTTTTAGAGCTATAATTTGAAAAATATAATTTTTGGCAGTCAATTTAAAAGTTTTAAAATTAAATGTTTTAAGTTTTAATTTAAAACTTTTCTTTGGCGAAACGTATTGCTTTTTTTCTTAAAATTTTTTGTTAATTACGTGTCAATATTTTAATCAAAATAAGAAATGTGAAATTCACTATTAAAGATGGGCGAGTGTTAAAAACACTGGACTGCAGAGTTTGGCCAAACTTTGGCTGCAAATTTTTTTTTTTCAATTTTTTAGGTACGGACGGTGTATCTTAAACTGAATAATTATCCAACATGCCGGTTGTCAACGTCTATTCGACGTCAGTGACTTCAGAGAATATTAGTCGTTTTGAGCTGTTAGCATGGGTTAACGACTCTTTACAGGTTTTTTAAATTTTTTCCGTTTAATTGCTTTTTTTTTTTTTAGTCTAATTTGTCTAAAATCGAAGAAATGTCAACGGCCGCCGCTTATTGCCAGCTGACCGACCTTCTCTTCCCGGGCCGCGTTCAACTTAAAAAAATAAATGGAACAGTCGACTTGAAGTAGACTGGATAAATAATTGGCGTATTCTACAAGGCTCGTGGAAAGATATTGGCATTGATAAGGTTTATTTTTTAATTTTTTTAAAATATGACGAGAATGCTTCACCGATTATATAAAAAAAATTTTTGAAAAATAGCAAAAAAATTTAGTTTATTGTAACCTATTTGTCAGAAAATAAATTGTGCAGAGTAAGAGATTGAGGTACTGGCTATCGAGGTTTATTAGGCAATAGGGAGCTCCAGCATTAGTAGGTTTGACGTAGCTCGGCCCTGCGTTATATACAGCTATTTTGACTTCATTTTTTTTCATATTTTTTGCTTGCTTTATCTGTTTTAACATATAAATTTACGAATCACAAAAATTTCAATTTGGAAATTTCTTGTTCCAATAAAATTTTATTATACCGGAAACTATTATATATACTAATTAGTCAAATATTCATTAAAAAATTAAATGAATTACACTAATCTGTTCGTATTAGTGTGTAACTAGGATGCCTTAAATCCATAGCTAATACATAGAAGCATTGGCTTCTTTTAAAGAAAACTGACATGAAATTTTGCGTTGAAATTTTGAATTGTACGTAAAGGCCGTCTTCTGAGTATTTATTATAAGCTTGCGATGTCTTAATTTACGTTTCATAAAACCGACTTCTACGGGTGCGCGATTACAAAATGCTTGTTAAATGTCTTTAATATTTATTTTAGCCCGTTCCTGTACAATCCTTGATGAAAGGGAAGTTTCAAGACAATTTTGAATTTCTTCAATGGTTTCGCAAATTTTTTGACGCCAATTACGACGGTCATGAATACGATGCGCAAAAAGCAAGGAATTACGAGGTTTTTTGTAATGTTTGCATTAATGAATAATTGTTTTTATTTTTAGGACCTTCCTGCCGCGTTGCCGGGTGGTGCACTCAAGAAAACTGCGCGCCAATCCATAGCTTTTCGTCCAAACCCGCTTCCGGCTCATTTCTGGCACCCTTCCAACTCGATGTAATTAATTTTTTCTTGGCTATATACCGCAAATCCTCAAATTAAATTTATTTTTAGCGCGCCCTCAGACCACCACGTTTACCGGATCTGCTACACGCACTACTACATCCCGCCAAATCGCAGCACCCGCTAGCACTCGGCCATCAGCAGCGGCTTTGCGTCGCTCTATTGCTCCAACGACTAATGGTATAAACAAGCCCAGTACTCTATCGGCGGCCTCTAATTCTGCCAATGCTGCGTTATCAGAAGAAGTGAAACGCTTAAAGGAAACCAATGATTCTCTTCAATCAAAGGTACTAACTATTTTTTTCTAATAATTTTTATTTTGCTGTTTAGTTAAATGAATTAACCGAAAATGTTACGGCGTTTGAACGTGAAAATAAATTTTATTACGGTAAGTTGCGCGCTTTGGAATTGATGTGCGATGGATTGAACGCCGACTCGGACACAATACTCGTTAAAAATGTTCTTCACATTTTATATAGCGTTGATGAGGTTTCAGTTTTCCTTTTTAACTATTAGATATTTAATAATTATTTCAGAACAGCGAAGATGGTATTGTATCACGGGCAGACAGTGTCGCGAACGGTGTTGTTCATGAAGAGAATGCCAATAATATTCAATCTGTACAACATCACAGCCCTGCAAACGGAGAAAAATTAAACGGCACTTTTACTGCTGTTTCGGATTTGAGTGATGTTGTGAATGTCGCACAACAACTCAACTCAACACTTACTATGGATGAGGTAGCTTCTGCGCCGCAAGAGCAGCCAGTCCTAAAAAATGAGACTTATTTAAACAAATCCCATCTTGCCGACGACAAAACACTTTCTTTTTTGGCGTTGGATGACTCTGCGGCGGCTGAGGCAATTGGCGCCAAATGCGTGGCATCGAAGAACGACATTTTCGGTGATCTCATTGCGTCTGGCAATGTAGAAGAAGAATCTCATGAAGTAAAGTTTTCCATGTTAACACTTAAGAGTTTTTTAAAAGTGAAATTATTTTAGGAAGCTTTAAACACAACAGTAGACATTCCAACTGAGCCTATTCCAGCTGCCAACACAACTTTTACAGCTGATCAATTGGAAAGTGAAGAGCCGGCTCAGACAACGTCCACAGAAGTCGTCGCCCAACCAGAAGAGCAAACACAAGTGGATAACAAGCCGGCTGAAATTTTGTCGTCTGATCTTGAGGCAAAAATCGTTAATGGCAATGACACCGAAGCGAAGAATGCGGCGGTGAACGGCAATGACAGTGAACCCATGAAGACGACAGTGAATGGTAATGAATCGCAAGCCAGCGAAAGCTTCTTGGGTATTGAAGATTTGCCGTCGCCGCCCAAAAATGGTAAAGTACTCCTCGACTTGGACGATTCGGAGACGTTTTAAAATTGTTCGGGTATTTTAATTATATTGAAATGCAATAATAAATTTATCCTTTTAACAATTTTTTAAGACAGTCAAATAAATTCTATTTAAAGAAAATGTTTTACGTTTAACGCCAGACTTTTTATAACTTTATTTAATTGTAACTTTTAAATCGATAATTAGAAAATATTTTAATACTAGTAGTATATATATACGATAGGTCGTTACATAAGTTTTAATACTTTTTTTTTTGGACTCATCTTTGCTGAAATTTTTCTTGCTCTTCTCCGGGCTCAATTGGTTCTTCCCCTTTTCTGGGCTCCGCTCCGTTTTTTTAAAAAAGTATCATTTTGTAAAAAAAATAAAGTTTTTTTTTCAAAAAATGCCAAAATTTGATTTGTCAAATTTAAAAACAATGTTGAATACATAAATTTTGGCAACTTTTTGGTTCAATGTTCAAATCAACAAAAATTTCGTCTTACCTGGATTTGCCTTAAACACATTTTGTTTTTCGTTTTTCTTGCGAAGAACAACTTGTCTTTTGTTTTTTTTTGTATTTTCTTGTCTTTTCTTTCAGTGTTTTCGAAAGACAAGTTTATTACATGATTGATGCTTTTGTATATTAATAAAAAAGAAAAATATTGAAAAAATGTGTTTTGAAATATGGAGCAATGACTATCCTACCTTTTATGAGGTTAAAAAAGATACCTTTTTGACAATTTTTGTCTGATTTTGAAGGTAAAATAATTAAAAAATAGTTTAAAATGAAAATGGGGGAGGAGGGCTGTTCCATAGATAATATATATATACTATTATATTCTAAAAATTGTTTTTTTTTAGCATAATCGATTACTTGCTCAGTTTTTTTTTGTTTAACACGTCCAGTTCATATCACTTCTATTTTTAAAATTTATTTCATGCATATATTTTCTGATAAAACTTATAATAATAATTTTATAAAGTTCTTACAATATAATTTTAATCGCAGTTTATGGTTTTGTTCCGTTCTCTTTTATTTTTTTATTGCATTATAACAGAGAAACGTTTAATTATTTTGGCATAACTAAATGGGCGGTATTTAATTTCTTAGATAATTGGGTTTCTCACTTATTGTATTCAATCAATGCGCATTTATTTGGTTAAATAAATAATTCGGTCTGGACTTCATTTATCTATTACACATTAAATAAACGGTGTTCAGGGTTATGTTCCGTTTTAAAAAATTATGTAATAATTTTTTATTAAAATTAACCATTACTAAGAATAAGGTTTAGAAAGTCACTAAAAGCAAAAAAATAGTAGTTTTCTATTGTCGCTGTGGTTTTTATTTTTTTAATGACATATTTTCAAGTATACAAACTAGCAGCATGCATTTGCAAAAAAAAGTTAGTAGATGTACCCACTGCGCATTTCTTTACACACGCCCTTGTTTCCTAATGGATAAAGCGTCGGTCTTCTAACCCGAAGCATACGGGTTCGAGTCCTGATAGGGACCACAATTACTTTTTGTACACATTAATTTTATTTCAGCCACACAAACCATTATTTTGCTTTTTATGAAAGCAAATTTAAAGATACTATGGAACAACACGAACTAACGAAGTTATGTTTGGTACAAGTGCAGTTTAGCGTTCCAATGCCCAATCAATATAATTTATAAATCAATCGACGCAGAATCGCGTGGGGAGTCCGAACCTGAAAAAATTAAGCCTGGGAACCTATTCCAAAAAATGTTATAGAGCCTAAAAAAATGAGGTAAAAAAAAAACTTTAAATAAACATAAAAAAAATTTGATTTTACTGTCTTCATGGTCATGTCACAAAGTGTTTTTGTAGGCACTTTTTTTGTTTAATTTAAACTTTATGAAATACTGTAAACTTTGAAGCTTAAGTCATTTTTTGAAAGGTTAATAATCCAAAAAAATTTTTGACTTAAAGGGGTTCGAACTCGACGCCATTTTCATAAGGTTAAACACTTTATCAACGACCATATAAACAATGACGGTCGATTTTTTTTGTTTTTTCTTTTAGAGTAGCCACTCTTACCCCCATTTTAGAGCCCTTATAACTTTTTTTGGAATAGGTTCCCAAACTTAGTCTTTCAGATTCGGGCTCCCCATGCGATTCTGTGTTGATTGATATATAAATTATGATTGGGCTCTGAACGCTAAACTGCATTTGTTCCTTATGTTTTTAAACAAAAAATACTTTTTATTAAGAAATTATTAGAAAATGTAATAAAAGCACCGCCCTTTTACAAAATTTCAAGATTAATGAGTGGAACACGGCCGCGTTTACCGTTCTTCTCCGCAATAACATAATCAGAATCCACTTCTGGTAGTCTGTAGACAATCAAAACCTACAAATTTACATGTTTATAAGCCATTGAATTACAATGAAAAATTCTTTTTCCGAATGGCTCCACTGATTCAGATTTACTTTTTTTGGAAAAACTAAATGTTTTTTGTTTCACTTTAAAAGATAAAAAAGATATTCAACATTATTATTTCTTATTCGACAAAAATTAAAAAATAAGTTTCTTTTCGAAAATCTTTATTTTTAAATAGAGCTCTGATTTCCGACTAAACAGAAATTTTTCTAATAATTTCAACATTTTATACGTCATTTTTTCGTACAGCCATTTCATTGGCGTTAATAGGGTTGTAGTCCATTATGGCACGTGCTTGTCTTGTACCAACATCGGGTATTTCGGCCTTTTTGCGTTCCAAAGTCCCTTCATTGTTTAATAATTTTTCTGAGCCGCCAGAGTCGTTCGTCTCATTTGTAAAGCTTGACGCATAAATTGCAGACCTTTAATCACAAATCAATATTTTTAAAAGTTGAAAGAAACAACTGGGCAAAAAGCATTTGTGCAACAATCACTAGCTAACTATAAAAAAACTTAACTCCATAACAAGTGAGCAATACAAATGTACAATCCATTTTCAATAAGTAACGATCACAGCAACAAAGATATAACTTAAAATTTATTCCTATATAAATTTACTTTTGTTGGCAAATTAAAATCTTAAATCCAATATTTAAATATAACAACGATAAAAAATGGCAAACAACAAACGGAAAATTTGGGAAATAAACAAAATTACAGTATTCACAAAAAAATTATTGACAATGAAAAAATTGAATATTTGACAAAAAAACTCATTTGAGCCGGCCGCCAAAGTCGTATGCATATGAAATTAAAGAAACAATTGAAAATTTGAATACAATTTCACATTCTGTAACTTGATAAAATTCTTTGGGTTTAATGGAAAATTACTTATAAATACATCAAGCTATTTAATAAAATACTGTGGATTTTCCTAATTGCGTCCCACTCCAGCAATAATTTTGAAAATTATTTATATTACGACATGTTGTTTATCTGCATGTGATTTCCATAAATCAATAAAATAAATAATAAAATGCGAAAATTAAGTAAAATTTTTTTTGCAAAAAATTAATCAGAAACAAACCAAAAAACAACATCAACAATGGAAAAAAAATAGACAAACACAAATTAGTTGTGAGTAGCGTGCTCATCAAATACAGTCCAAACTAATAGCCTTACTTTAAAAAAGTATATCATCGATATCAACTTGTTTTCCTTCTTCTAGTTGATTCATGTATAATAAAAAAAATATACGTATAAATATAAGCAACCATAATGCATTTTTAAAAATTGTTGCAGCAAAGAAACAAATTTGTTAAAAACTACATTATTTGGACCAGATCACTGTTTAATATATATTCTTTTCGCTTTCTTTAAACATATAAAAACATATTGTTGTTTCAAAAGGAAAAATTTTAAGCCGCAAGACCATTTTGCTCATGTAAATGTTGGAAGCTTGCTCTCCTTCAACTTTGCAAATAAATTAAACGAAACATCATTTTTTGCACCACAATTCACGTAAATCATATGGCATGACGTCAAAAACTTTGAATAATTAATAACAATGGGCAAACACCACAATAATCCAATTCATTACTGGAAACTACTGAAAAAAGCAAACACATTATAATAGGAAACATAAAAGAATTGAACTGACCCCGAAAGTTCCCTCTGCAAATCCGCCATGTGTTGGTGGGCCTGCGCATAGAACGACATTTGCGCTTTCACAAAATCACACAAATGTTTTAATTGATTGTTCTAAAAAAATATCAGCAATGTTAACGATTATAACCTAAACGAAAAATATTTACATGAGCAGTCTGAATGCCTTCGAGTAGAAGCTTTGTGATTTCCACTTGTTTGTCAAACTCCGCTTGCGCCACCCTTAAGTCAGCTTCGGCCTACAAAATCATTGTTATGCTAACCAAAAAAATTACTGTAAAATGAAGAAAATATACATAAATATTCTCTTTGCAGAATTATATCAGTAATCACTATTTTGAATAATGAAAAGACGTGGTGATCTTCTATTCAGCATAAACTTAGCAAAACGCAACACCTAACAGTCCTTTTTTGAAATCTTTCAAACAAACAAAAAACTACAAGGTTTAACATTAAATTTCCCATAATTTGTTTCTGCAGAAAAAATTGGACAACCACCAACAAAATCATAACAATAGATTTACAAAACTGGCGGATGTGCAAAAATACCTGGTCAATTGTTAAACCAGCGACTCCTTTCGTCTTAAAAATATCAATTAATCAAAAAAAACTAAACTCATTCTCAACGCCTTTATTTGAGTCCAGGTTTATTCCACATAATCAAGTTTGTTATCAGATAAATTTAATAAGGGCGACAATAGCCGTTGGTTCCGACAAATAGCCTAGGCTGATCCCAGATCAAACAAAAGCACTGTCATTTTTTTATAAGAAAGTCAATTATAGAGAATAAATATAAATAAAAACTAACGTTAGCTTGGGTCTCCAAAGTTTTTGCTTTTTTCAGTCGGCTCTTGCACGCGTCCAAATCCAAACGTTTGCCTTGAAGAATTTTGCGTTCCTTCTAAAATAAAAAAAAATTAGCAACTACGTCTAGGCTTACATTAAGTCATAGGCTTAAACTATAAACAGCACTCTCAACAGTCTTAATGTATCTTTTGTTTCTTAACACTATTATCTTTAAATCAAAACAAAAAATAAGTTTTAACTAAAGTTAATAACCCTAGCAGCAAGCAAAGCATCATACTTGAATGGTTTTCATGTCACCTTCCAGAAAACGTCGAATCGGCAAAAGAGTACTGCTTGCGGAATTTACAATGAACTCGCGCTCCCCACCGCCCAGTTTGAATTGCGTTTGAGCGACTTTTAATAAAGCACTTCCTACAAGTTACTTCAATATAACGAAAAAATGCAAAAATCAAACCGTAAGATGTATTAGAACCAAACTCGTTTCCCGCGTCCAACATAGACTGACCCAAATGTTCCAAATTGTTTATCCTTTGATTGTCCTTTTTTAACTCCAATTTTTCATAAAATACATCTTCCATACGGACAGCTAAAATAATGAATGTGCTTTATATTAAGCAAAAGAAATTGTTAGCCAATTTAAAAATACGCTTTCAAAATTCTCAAAAAAGAGCCCAAAAATGTTTAAATTAGAAATATTACAATTGCACATTTTGCTTACAGCTATTAAATAGAGCATCGGAAATGTATTTTTTCTTATACAAGTATGACTGCAGCCTTTGGTCACAGATTACCTGACATAATTAGTAGTTTGGTTTATGATTTAAGTAAATTGTGTACTGTTTAAGACATTCTACCGTATTTTTGTGGAAAATGTTTTGTTATTAATCAAAATCTGAAATCTTAGCATTACTCCAATAATTGTTTACAAATTTAAAATAAAACAATCAATCAAAAAAACTTGCTTGGATTTGGCTGAAGATAGCTTTCCAAACATGAAAGTAGCCTTTTTGTGTGCTCTTCTGTCTGTCTGCTCTTTGCAGTAAATTTTCAAAGTGAGCATCAAGTTCGGTTTTTTCCGCTTTCAGAAATGTTTCCTCTGTTAGCTGAAAATAATTTTTTTTCTTCAATATGGGTAAATCTACTGAAAAAAATTATATTGTTTAAAAATGGTTCTCAAAAAATGTTTACTTAAAAATATCAATGCAAAAAACACATGGAAAGCATTAACCTGTTTGGCACGAGTAAAAAATCCGCTTGCATCGTTGGCCAGCTTTTTAAAATTAAAGTCCATTCCAAATTGAAGGCTGAAAACAGTTTGTAATTGCAAGTATAAATTTATGTAAATAATAATAAATCGCAAATTAAAAACCACCAATAAAATCAACGTTCATAATAACTCTGGCTAAAT
Organism: Drosophila nigritarsus; assembly: GCA_035044305.1. NCBI lineage: Eukaryota > Metazoa > Arthropoda > Insecta > Diptera > Drosophilidae > Drosophila > Drosophila nigritarsus. The sequence goes on along the minus strand of JAWNMF010000536.1, from coordinate 18,415 downwards.
CCAGATTTTAAAAGCAAATATTCAATAAAACAAAATAAAAATGTATAAAACTTAAAAAAAGGCAATGGGATAAATAAGCAAGAAAAACAATATTTCAATTATAATATGCAAAACAGCTACAAAAAAAACTTTTAAAATGCTGCAAAAATAAGCGTACCACGTAAAATCCGAGATAAAGAAACGTCTATTCTCTCCAAGCGCTTTTCTTTTCAATAAATTTTTTACCTCAAAAAAGCAGCAAAAGGCATTAAGCATTTACAATAAAAAAAACATATTTTCCATTGCTAAAAAGCAAAAAAGGCAAACAGAAAAAAAACTAAAAGATTGTACAGCAAGGGAAGTCGAACGAAGGGTTTATCTGTAAGCGGTAAAATAGAACAAAAAGAAATATTATATAAAAAAATAAATTTTGGCATAGTGTTTCAGTCGTCAGAGAAGGCGCTTGTTTAAAAATTTTAAAACCGTTTGCAAAAAGAGGTAGAACCCCTTGGCAACCAGTCATGGGAATGGTTCATTAACCCTCTCGTTTGTATAAGCTATTTTTCTTTTTCTGACGTGAGATAACGTGAAAATAGCGTGGGGATCAGAGAGGGTTAATGAACCATTGCCCATCACTGTTGGCAACACACTTTTTTTTAGCTTTGTGTGCATTTTCTTCAATTTTTTCAAATTGGATTATTGCCTGTCTCTTACCAATCAGTTTAAATATTTTCCTCACATGGATTATGTAAATTTTTATGTTAATTGTGTTTTGTAACAATTTTAGATTTTTAACCAAGCTTAAACAACAACTTAACCAAAATTTTCTATATAAATGTTGTGTAACAGCTTTTGTCGCAGAAAGAAAAAAAATCTACGAGATAATTTTTAAATGAAGCAGAAGTTTCAAACATGTTTAAATTTATGACCAAAGCTTTTATTTGAGTCCAAAATGAGTACACGCAATTTCCCCGTAAACCCGCAGACCTTGAATTTAGGTAAAGATTTATCCATAAAGATCCCATAACCACTTTTTTTATTTTAATTTTATTGATCCATAAGTCTCTAAACTACTGTGGAAGCCTAAACCATAAAACCATCAGGACTCATTTCGGACTCAAATAAAAGCACTGGTTCTGATCAAAATTCTGCATTAGTTTAAAAAAATCGTTCTTTGCAAGTATTTCATCCCTTTTATTAAACATGGTGGTGAAAATAGAAATAGTGACCGACGTTGGTTTAAATTTTTGAATAAATTGTTTGATTTTGTTTGCTTAACAATTGAATTTAAATTTTTAGAAAACGTAATCTTTCAGCATGCTTTTCAATTATATAATAGTTTATAATTAAAAGGTCAATATGCGTTTAAAACTTCAAAGATTGGGTGTCTCTGACAAAAATTCTTTTCAACACACTGAAGCGATTTCTGGTGTTGGTTGGCTGAATGCAGAAGAGATTTTGTCAATTGCCGATGACCACCAGTTGTTCAGATGGAATGTCACAAATGGCAAAGCTCAAAATCTCTCTATTACTTCTTCTTCCACTGCGTTCAATTTCAAAGCGTATGACAAAGTTTTAATTATATGTATTCTTTTTTTACCTTATTATAGAAAGTTTTACGCAACATCACTACGGCTATCGCCGAAAATTTACGACAGCGATAATCCAGGAAATTTGGGCAGAACGAATAACTTAGCTTTGATCCCAACAACCGACGGTTTGATGTTTTTTGCCCTTTAAAGTCTTTTGTGAAGCATTTCAAATTATGTGCCAAATTTTTACAAAATTTTCATTTTCCAGGAAAAATTTACTTAATGAACACATTAGGACGTGTGGAAAAGATAATTGATGCCCATAAGGGCGCGGCGCTGGCGGCCAAATGGAGTGCAGACGCCTCTGGATTTTTGACAAGTACGATATTTTTTAGGATGTCAAATCCTTTTGTTATTTTCCCATAATACAATAATCAGCGCCTTTATTTTGCAAAAGTTATGAGTGTGAGGGAGAAAATTTTTTGTATTCCTTTTTCATTTAACATCTCCCCTTACCTTTATTAATTTTCCCTAAAAAACCATAATCAGAGGGCTTATTTTGCCAATACGAGTTGGCGGATATACCTACGGATATTATTCTTGCAATCTATAAGACATATATATATCGATAGAGAAGGCTGTACTTGTATAATAATAAATAGTCTTTAGGCGGCGAAGATGGAGCGGTAAAGGTTTGGTCAAAAAGCGGAATGTTGCGCTCTGTCTTAATCCAAAGCGGACGGGCGGTGTATGCGGTGGATTGGAATGTGCATGCCACCAAAGTCGCCTTTTGTGAAGGCGAAGAATGTTTTGTCAAATCTCTAAAAGCACACGTAAGTTTTTCATTTTTTTTTTCGCTTTGCGCTTACGTCTTAGACCAATAATAAAGCAAAAAACCTCAGAACGCAAAACCTACTATTAACATTTTACTTTAGTCAAATCCTGTCAAATGGAGAGCTCATCACGGCTTGATTCTGTGTTTGGAATGGTCAACTGGCTCAAATATCATTGCTACGAGTGGAGAGGATTGTCGCTATCGGTTGTGGGATGAAATGGGCCGACCATTGTATTCATCATATGAACACAATTTTCCGATTACATCGCTGGCGTGGAACCCCGTTGGAGAACTTCTCGTCGTTGGTTCGCACAATTTACTACGTCTTTGCGACAAAGCCGGGGTAGCGTTTAGAAATATTTTTCCTCGTGTCTTAATATAATTATAAGAATTCTGTAACCTAATGGTGTAAAATCTAAGATTTTTTTTGCTGAAAAAGATTAATTATTATTAAACACCTTTTCTTTTTGATTCATTAATGATTTTTACAACAACCATGCTGAATTACGGTAGATAAAATTGTCCTAGCACAATTTCAATTTACTGCAACCAAAAGTCGTGTTAAGATATTTTCCATTTGATGCAAATGTTTTATTACCGCTTAAAAATTGTCTTTTTTTAAATCTCAATGTTGTCTCATTAAATTAAATTTTTATATAAATATTTATTTTTTGCAGTGGTCACATTCCTTGGAAAAGCCTTCTACAGGCTCTGTATATAGCATAGCCTGGTCGTCGGATGGCACACAGCTAGTTGCTGGTTGTGCTAACGGAACGTTGCTGCATGCGCATGTCATTGAAAAGTTTGTTTCCGAAAATCTGACAACAAGGTAATTTGTTTTGTAACGTTTTATAGAAGATTAATTTGGGACAATTTGGAAGCAATTCAAACCAAACGCAAAACAATTAAAGTGCGGGACGTCGTGTCGGAGATTTCACAGGAAAAATTAGAGACGCGGGACCGAATTGTAAAATTTCAGCTTGGCTACGGCCATTTGATTGTTGCGACTACAAAACAACTTTATATTTTTAGGCAAGTTGAACTCTTACTTTATTTTAGATGTCGCTTTTAATTGGTTTTATGCATAGGCTTTATGCTTAAGGTTAAGTATATATCTAAGCCAAAGTTGAACATTTATCCTTAAATATTAATTACTAAATATTAATTATCTTAAATATGCTTCTCAAAAACCAGCATCAATTAAAGGCTCAACCTACAAATAAGTTGTGTTATTATTTATATGAAAGCATTCTTGTACTTTTTGGTGGAGAATATTCCACAGCTACTGAGCTTCTATTCGCATACTATCAACAACATAATTTAATTTTTAGTATGAAGACATGGAACACGCCGATAATAGTCGATTTAAAGACGAGTAATTTGGGAACAGTTGGAATTTCCTTAATTCTATTGTGTGAAAAACACTTTTTTCTTATTCAAAATGATGCCAATTCGGCGCAAATCTACAATTACGAAGGTCGAATCCAATGCCAGATTAAGCTGAATGGCGGTGGAGGAAATGCGGCAGGCGCCAGAAACGCTAACAATTCGGTCTTTGACGAGTCGCTAAGCGAGAGAACTGTTGCGCTGGCTAACGATGCTTTGGTTGTGCTCGACCGCTTTCAATTGACAACCATTCGGTTTTTTGACGTGCAAACGGGCAGTCTGATTGGAGACGCCAAATTTGTGCATTCGGTATTGCTTTAGCCTCAATTTTTGCGAACCTTATTATCCAATCAATTATTTAGTGCAACATTGTTGAGTTGGCTATGAACCAGTGCGGCAGTTTATCGGACCGCTGTGTTGCGTTTGTAGATTCGAATGCAGACTGCTTTCTTGTACGTATTAATAGCTATGCAGCAGTGCAACGCGCCGAAAAATTGGGTGTGGTTCATTTTTGTGCCTTATCACAGTCAGAGTAGTTTGAATGGCTTAAATGAGGCGGGAAAAAATTGAGTCGTGAGCCATAAGCCGTTTAATTTTTTTTCAAAAATACTCCAATAGCTCAGCCTCACACTTGCCTTTAAGATTTTTCTCAGAATTGCTCGTGAGTTTTTTTTTGCCAGCTTGTGAATAAGGGATTTGCTATGAGATGCTCAGGACTCAGATTCATTCTTACCTAAGCAAAACTTGCAAATGGTTTGAGCCAAGTGACTAATTTTGAGCTATTTTCCAGCACATTATTTTTTATTCGCTTTTTTAGGATCACAAGTCAGTAACATTAGCTTTAACAACAATTCAAATATGCTTGTTGCTTATCGTGTAAATTACTTGACAATATGGCCGTTTCCGTCAATTGTGTTTACGGATAAAAATTTGTTGACAAACGCGATTGTCAATTTGGGAGCGACGGAATCTTTAAGCAAATCTGCATTTATAATTGGGTAAATCAATTTTTATCGTTGTGCCTATTAAGATCATACCTAGAATTAATTTTTGAAGCCGTTTATAGAGTTGTTTCGTTTAGGTAAAACATGACTTCTAAATACTATCCTCAAAAAAGGAATTTAACAAAGGCCACAATTAGACCAACCGACAACTAATTTTTTTGATTGATCTCCTTCTCCTTAATTTTTCCTTAATTAAATTTCAAAAATTCTACTCAGACTTAACATCTTTGCATCAAAACTAAATTTCGTTAAAACACCAATTATTTTTAATTAAAAGTTGTTAACACATTTTCAATATCAATTCGTCCCAAAACCAATATTACTACATTTAGCTTTGTTGGAAATACGATTACAGTTAGAAGGTCGGATGGCTGCCTTTTGGCATTTTACGTTCCGCCGTATGTGTCGGGCGTACTCCGTTGTGTGCGCATGTCCAAGTGGGATCAAGCCGTCCAAATATGTCGGAATTCAAAGGCGGGTTTTCGGCTTCAATTTATGCAATTAACCTGACCGATTAATTTATAGGAAATTTATTTGTGGGCAACCTTAGCCGGACTTTCAGCCGCACAGAACAATTATGGCATAGCTGAAATTTGTTACGGCCAATTGTATGAAGTAAGTTTTGTAATTTTGTTTATATTACAGTATGCAAATCCTTGAATGACTTGGGTTGGCATGGTCGGTCTATTGCCCCATTAAGCCTCTTAGTTCCTTTGGATAAGAATTCAGAGAATTAACCCGAATGGAGTGACTCAAATGTGAAAAAAACTTGAAGTCAAAAGCACTCAATAACATTTAATGGATTCAATAGGTTTTATTATTATTTCTAATAATTTGGATAACAGCCCGTCATTTTGAACCTTTGTTAATAAAATAACTTAATAAACCAACGTAATACCATTTGTTTTAATTACTTAAAATGAATCAAAAATATCTTACAATTTTTGTTCTGTTTTACTTTCACTTTACTCATACATATTAATTTATTTACGTTAAATTAATAAAACAGTGAAGTTCAAGCATAAAATAAAATAATCAAACAAAGACAATACCTTTACAATTATTTAGACTGAAAAAATATTATTTCTCCGAGAAATTCGAACAGAAAAAAACGCACATTTACGTGTGGCCTTAATGTCGTTGTTTAATGGGAACGCGAGGGAGGCGGACTCGGCGTTAGTTCAAAGCGGGCAAATGTTTCGCGCAATTATGCTGAATTTGGCCCTCTTTAATTTTGATCGGTATTTGTTTGGCTTTTGTTTGAAATTGTTTCATTTTTAAAACCCCATGCAATAACACTTTTAATTATAATTTGTTAAACGTTTTAGAGCATTAGAGTTGGCGCTAAAATCGCAGACGCATTTGGACACGGTTCTTGGGTATCGCTTGCGTTATTTGGAGCAAACTGGTCGTCGGGAAAATGATCCCAATTTTTTGAAATATTTGTCACAGGCAAGTCTTCCCAAAAATAAATATTATTTTTTAGTTAATTTTATTTACAATAACTGAGCACATACATAAATTCAAAATTTTATATTCTAAAATTCTAAAGAGCTTGCTCACGATACATAGTTTAAACGTTTAAGAAAAATTTTGAACAAAATTGGTCGACCTAGAATGTTTTAAGAAGGACTTTCTTAAGAAACAATATTTTTTTGGCGCACTTTGCTGTAGAAATCATGCGCAGCATTGTTTCATTTGCAGGTGGAAATCGATTGGCCACACATTTGCGAAAACATTCGCCAGGATCGGGCGAGATATGTAAATAATTGAATAAACCAAGTCTACTGTAATTCATTTATTTTTATATTACAATTTTAATTTTTGTTACAATATTTATTTTACCATTTTTTAAAATAAAATATTCGACTTAAACACACTGCCAAAATTTAACCGATTACTATACAATTTAAAGGGTAAAGCAAAATTGCTGATTTCATACATTAAATTTTTTTTCAAACACACTAAAGCTCAATATATTCAAAAGACGGTACCACAATCAAGTTGTATAATTATTATCTAAGCGGAAAAATTAAAAAGAAAAAGATGGAAATTCACAATTTTCACAAATTCACAAAAAAGAAAATGGTTTTACAATTGTGGTAGTTTTGGTTAAGCTTTTTTTCTTAAAGATTCTTTTGATAAAGTAAAGCTTGTAAAATATTCTACCTTAATAGCAGATATCGGAAATAAATGGTTTGGGAATAATATTTAGCCAGAAGATATCCTTAATCATAGTCAATTTAACTGCATTGTATAATTTTTAAATAAAAAAAAAAGGTTTGCTGTAAAAACTGAATTGACTAAAAAATTTAAAACAAATTTGGAGAAGTAAGAAATTCTCACACTTTTGTATATTTTTCTTTTGTGTAAGAAACACGTATAATAGGTTTAAAAATGTATTTTGCTTTAAAGAAAATCTTTATTATTGTATTATACGTCATCTAAACCGATGTATATAGCAATTAAAAAATATTATATAGCATACTGTGAATGTTCATGTGGTGTTTTATTCTATTAAGTATAAATTTTACAGTGCAAGCCTTTCACAAGTATATTTTACAAATATTTTACAAAAAATAGAGTGCTTATAAAACCTTCAAAAAATTTGCACTAAGTTGTCTTAAATTTGCGAAAATAACATTGACAAACACATGTTTTACATTTCGACAAAAAAATAAAAACACAAATATGAAAACTAAGCGATACGAGTCACATGGGAAGGGGAGGCTTTAGTAGTTGGCTCCTTTGTCACATCACTTTGGCTTTTGTAAAAAGCTTGAAATAATTTTGATGGAAATGATATACAAAATCTGTATACTTTGCGTCTAAAACTTGACACCAATATAATTGTTGTGAATGGGCTCATTAGCGGGACCCAAGAAAATGCGATGGAAACTATGATTCCCAATCCAGGTATAGTAATTCGAAATATTGAACATCCCGACATGACAATAACGGGAAGTAGCCCGGAGAACAACGGAAAAAGCATCTAAATTTTCAGGAAATAATGCATTATTAGCGCTTTGTAATTTTCGTTTTTCTAAACTCCAAAATCCGTACCCTTGAGCTGTAAAAAATGAAATAAAAATCGCAAAAAGTATTTTAGCATTAGTGATATATTTTGGGAAATAATATATATTTTCAATCCCCAGTAGGGATTAACCTTTTATTTCCAAGTAACAATAATACCAATAACAATAAACACAAACGGCAATACACCTTTACCACTCTGACCATTTCTGAACTTCAATAATGTCTGGCAGGCGCGGTTTATATGCACTGATGGGTCCAAAAGCGCTTAACTCAAGCTTGGTTCAAAAAACTTTCCAATTGTGTGCAAACATCTCGCAGGCAAATCGAATTTCTTTGGAAAAAAAATTTTCTTTTTGGCTCTATCTTTTGCAGTTTGACTAACATTTTCTCGGACTGCACTGTCAAGACCGTATGGCACCATTTTTCTGCGACCTTCGTCAGCCATTCGCGCATTACAAACTTTGCTAATGCTACTTGCGCCTGTGTTTTTACGGAATTACGGAAAGGTCGCAGTTCATTTCCCAGTTGGGTTTTACATCCACATTCAGGCACACGCCTCGTGTCGGTCGCCGCAACCTGTTTTGTGGAGACTAAACTGCACCGCGTTTTTGGAGGCCATGGCTGCCCCCGATTCAGAAATGGTTTACGTCCTCGAAAAACCTTTTATTTCAGAATTAATCTTTTTTTTTAAATAACATTTAATAATATACTCGCAGCTATTTGTGCGACAACAAAAAATTATCATACGACAATGGAGACAAATATGCCTTCTTACTGGTTATTCTTTTTGGGATAAATATAAAATTAAATTTTAAATTACATACCTGTATTAATAGCATAATATTCAATTGATTCTGCATTTTAATTGTTTTTTTAGAAAACTTCATTTTTGATTTGAGCAAATATTTAAACACTGCATACGTATAGTAGCCGGCGACAATATATGTGCAGCCACACCACAATATTGCGCCCAGCAAAAATGCGATGATATAAATGCTACTCTAAAATTTTGTTTTAAAATGAGTATTTTTAAGTATAGTTCTAAATTTTTCAAAAACAGATGACTAATAAAAATGCTTTTTATGGGCATAAAACGTATACTCCGTCTACGACATATTGGACCAGCCAAAAATAGCAATTTTCAAAATAATTTAGTTCTTTGTTTTTTTTTCTTGCGCTAATACCGCTTTAATGAAAGCCCACCCAAGAAGCCCGCTTCATTGAATTATTAAAATGGACAGAGCAAATACAGTGTTTCAAAATCAATTACCGATGTTGAGATGAGACACAACTTGCTGTCCGTGTCAAGTGGTTGATGCCAAATTGGGTTATTCAATAGAGAAATGCATAACTTTCTTCGATTTGCATCATTTGAGTAAAATGAAAGTGCTAGCCAAGCGCCTTGCATTCCCGAGCCGATAAATGGAATAAGCATTAGTTTGAAAATTTGAAACTGGGTCAAAACTATTCCTCTAAAATCTATATTATAAGGACTCCTTGAATCCATGCGTCTGAATAAATTTAAAAATTAATGATTAACTTACTTTACAATTAAGACATAACGAAAGTAGAATAAAATAGGCAAATTTAAAATGGATAACACGCACATTTGGCATGAAAAGAACGTAATAATGCATTTGATTGTTGGCAAAAAGTATTGCAATTCAGTATTAAATATCAAAGCAACTTGGCCGTCGATGAATTCCATTTGCTAAAAAATAAAAATTCTTACACAGGTTCACGGAGACATTTCATGGGTTTTTAATATTTACTGAAAAACACAGCCAAAAATTGTCCAAATCTGCATATTGAATATCCTTTACTGTACTTAATTTGTTTTAATTGGTTAATTTAGTATTTTTATGCAGAGAGACCGAGTAATTTGAGGTTTGGTATAGCTTAAATCCTTGCAGAAAGAACATTTAATGGGACTTTATAAATGTGCCAAAATTTGAGAAAACATAAACAAAATTACAAATTCAGTAATCATTAGCCAGAAGGTGTAGCTAATGTCAACACAACTATTTTGCAGCAATACTTTTGAATAGGCTTTTAATGATGCATTCTTTTCCGCTAATAATAACACAATCAATGTGGCGTTGGCTAACAGCGACAAAAAGCACACAATCTTTTCATTGTAGTGGTGAATTTGACGCAAGTTTATCGGCAATATATCAACTAATGTCAAATTGGGCTGCGGATATAGTGATTCCGTCGTATAATTGAAAACCATTTTGAAGTTCGTTTTTCTCTGGAACCTTTAAGGTTGATTGACAAGTTATTAAATATTTATAACATTATAAGAGTTTATTTTTGCTTGAGCAAAAGACGTATTAATAACCTCTTATTCTATACCTATACTTAAAGCCTAGAATAGAGAATGAGAATTCTTTATTTTTAAGAACATTGTAAAAGCTCAAATTTGTTGTGAGTTGCAGGAATGTTGATAAAGAGTTTAATATATCCACACATTTGACATGTTAACTTAAATTTGCCGCTTCTCCCATATAAGCATACCTTCATTACGGTCAGCATAAGCATACCGTATGCCTTCTTAACATACCGTTACATGTAATACTTAGGTTATGTATTACATGTAACATGACCACGTACACTTGGTTTATTTTTGCTAATTTGTTTTCACGATAACTTTAAGTAAGTAAAAAATTCCAACGATAAATATTGTACTGTAATTTAATGTTAAAAATATAAACATATAGGCAGTTTTACGGGAAAAAAACATAAAAATGTTTTTGGCAATCACATTTTGGCTTATAAATGTATAATTTGAGTTTTAATATTATAATTTCTGTTATAATTTGAAATTTGGTGAGCAATTAAATTTGATCCTTTAATTGGTCAAATGTTTTATAGCATTTTAAATGTAGTTTACAAATATTCCGGTTTCTCATTACGAAAAACAGTGTTACGTATGTCGAAAAATCAAAATAAACATTAGGTAAAGACTTTAAAATTAAAATATTTTAATTAAACCTAACGTTGCTAAGTATTTTACATAAAATATGAAAACAATTAAGAAATTGTTTTTTGCGTTTAAGTTAAAAGTTATTAAAAAAGTTTCAAAGAACTTTTGTAATTCAAAATTTCAAATTTTCAATGCAAAAAATTCCCTGCTCACTGAGCAGTGTTCAGTGCACTTACTTAAAAAATTAAAATTTTGATTACATTTCGAACGCAAAACGCAAATATATCAATGTATTTATTGCATAAAATTCTGCAAGAGTAAAATAAAAAGCAAAAATTTAGGGTCCCTGGCGGGACTCGAACCCGCATGCTTCGGTTTAGAAGACCGACGCCTTATCCATTAGGCCACAAGGACACTAAATTGACGGCCTAAATCGTAGTTTTAGATTAATTTTGCAATAGTTCTAAAAAAATTTATTAACTAAGAAAAAAATAATTAGATAAAATATATTCAAAAACTATAGCACAAATTTACTATAGGAAATTACGTAGTTTTAAAGCATTGTTTATTTTTCATGTTGTAAAGCACTGAATCTGCACGATATTCTGATATCACCAATGGATTGTATCCGTAAACGTCAACAAAAAGTTTAATACATTCGGCGCGCTCAAAATAATGGCTTGCTCGCTTTGATAACCCTTGACCAGAATGTTTTCCCCTAAAAAATCTTTTAATTTATAATTCAAAAATTTTTATTGCAAACGGGAAAACTAACACTGTATTTACAATTGGCGTTGTTTTTATAGGCGGTTTTCGGGTTAAATACGACACCAAAAAATTTATTGCAATGTCCTCACAATTTTTTATTTTGTCAACATGATTTCGTATCGATTCGGGCATAACGTTTGTATATGCACGCAAATAGTTCTAAAATGTTTTTTAACTCCACATTTGAATCATTATAGGCAATAAATACAGTACCCTGTGTAAAAATGCGCCACTGGTCAAAATAATGTTATATTGACAAAGTGTATCGACATTATAAATACCTTTGCCATTCTGCATATAGCCAAGTCGAAAATTTGGTCCTACAATTTGATGACGATTCTCCTGCCAAACCCTTTAATCATATGAATTTGAAATGGAACTAAAACCTTTAACACAAACTTAAACGAAAATAAAATGTCGTCGTGGTCAACGTTAAAGTCGTCATCCATGTTGAAAATTGCTTCGGTTCGAATGATCTCCAGTGGGAGGAAACGATTGTTTAATGAGTTAAATGACGTATTGACAATAAAAATCGGAGCAGAAATTTCCGGCCATTTTGATTTTGGTGGCGGTTTTCTTTTGACGTCATTCCAAATGACTATTATTCGATCCAGGAATGGCATTCCTTTCAATTCCGACAGTGTAAACATTAACTGTTTATCCCGTTGATAAGCAAGTAAAACGACTACAATTTTATTAAAAATTATTATCAATGTTGCAAGCCAATATAAAAATTTAGTGCACCAAAACATTATGGCACACAAGTACAGCACCAAATACTCAAGTAAAAAATCATTATAATAAATTCAGTCATATAGCTTTTTGCTTCCCAAAAAAATTTGTAAATACAGTTTTCTCTTAAAGCTAAAAGCCAAGTTTATTTTACATCTTTATACCAGTATTTGCTTCATTTTGCTTCAAACGTACTTGTGAACCGTTCGAGCAAATAATTTCCCGACTGCACCATTGAAAAATGAGGAAAGCGTTTGTTTGTCATGGGCTTGAAATTGGAATTACCGTACATTGTATTTGGGTCTTCAACGTCACACATAATCAACGGTTTATCCATGTTTGATTGTATTACCGAAGTGGCGTCTAAATACGATGGATTGACATTCCACATGTTGTAGGCGCTCTAAGTATATCAAAGAATTATTGATTGAATTGATTGAATATATTGCGTTGGTAGAAATGTTCGTGCGTTTTTTTTGAGTAACAATAACTTTTTATTTTTCCAAGAAAATATTTTAGAAAACAGTTAATCAATTAAGTATTTTAGAAAACAGTTAATCAATTAAGTATTTTAGAAAACAGTTAATCAATTAAGTATTTTTTAAAAATAAAAAAAAGCCGCACGAACTTATATTTTATAAGGTAATTTTTAAAAATTTACCCCGGCTATAAGATACATCCTTAAATTTTTTGCAAAAATTTTTGGAGTTTGGCAAAATGTAAACCCGCTTATAAGATACATTCTCTATAAGATACTCCCCCCTAAGTGTATCTTTTAGAAAGGTTTGATTGTAATTGAAGGCGTACGGAAGCCGAAATTCCAATTGAATATGGTTTTGCATTCAATTCATAGTCTTTGTCGGAGTCGACGAGAACCAATTTCTCATTTGCTTCTATTACAAACAGAACTTCTGACGAATAACATGTTTCTTTTGGCGGCCGTAATTTGACTCGCATACTAATGGCCGACAATATTGTGCGGCTAAACACTAAAATCCAATTGGCTAAACGCATTACTGACAGTAGTAACCTTTATTAACGCACCTTTTGAGTCGCGGAAAAAGTTATTATAATAGAATTGGCCGGCGCGCAATAGTTCTACTTGCTGCACCCGAGAGATTTCGCGCAAAATTGAAAGTGTTTCGTGGAGCAATCTTATTGGAATGAATACGGCCGCCTTAGACCAATCAATAAATTCTCCAAGCGGTAGATCACGAAAATCTTGAACAATAACAGGAATTGAGCCAAATTTCAGCGCTTCGTAAAGCCTTTGTGGATTTGACGGACAGTCGGCAAGTATCAACGTAAAAATTGAATTTTGTACTAATTCTTCTAAATTTATTTTAGTAAAACAATATTTCAACCGGTTTGAGTTACATCACAAAAACATGATGTGATATTTAAAAGTATAATATTATCATGCCAGTATATCAATGCAAATTTTGTTCATTTTCAACAGTTTTTTTTTTTGGAACTTCTTAGTTATGCTATGAGGAACATTCATTTTCATTTGTTCTATTTATTAGTAGATCAATCGAAGAAGTATGATTTCTTTGTTTCTGTAAATGAAGTTAACAAAAAGAAGCCTTCTTTTAAAAGTTTAGGACTTAAATTTTCGAAAAATCAGAAAGGAATGTTACGTCTTAGTTTTTCGTTCTTGCACAGCGCATATCGCTCTTCAATCACTGCGCTTTTCGCTTTTGCGCAATAAGTTCCCAACGCGCAATCCTGTGCATTTCCTCCACAAACACCGAAGAAATTTGTCTCTTCAGACAACACATTGTATATTGAATCGAAGGAAAAACTGATCAACTGCAAAACTTTTCTTTTATAATTTTTTTCAAAAACAATAATATTTTGTTACTTTTTGTTTCATTTGTAGGTAACGCCTAATACTTGGGTGCGATTGCCAAACAAACTCATTGTAGTCGGGAACGTTGGCAAACAAATTAAAATCGTTTGTTGGATGAAAGTGCCTAAAAAGAATACATTAATTGACATATCTGGCCACAAATGCCATTAAGCTTTTTTGATTAAAAAGAAATGTGTTAACTGTAGCTCAATTTTCATAGGCTTGAAAAGGCTATTGTAAAAGCGTTGTGCCAGGATTGCAAAAAAGCGCATTTTTTCAGTTTTTTTGTTCAAAAAATTTTTTCCATTACACAGCCTTATTTAGATTAACTCTTATGCGCCGCCCAATGAAACTACTTTAACTAAGCTTTAGAGTTAATTTTGCAAATTTATTTCAGATTTAAAAAATCTTACCCCTCTTTGAAACTTGCAGCAACAAAAATTGTATTCCACGCGTCCTTATTCAGCCTTTCGACCGGCTTTGTTGAATCAACAAAAATAATCATATGGTTGAGATAGCCGGAATCAAAATGCTTCAAATGGGAGCGAATGCTGCGGAACGTCTGGCCACGAGATGCGACAAAGACAAAGAGACATGCGTCATCCAAACTTTTCGCTTTGAAATTACTTGTAGTTAGCCAATAGTGTAACGCCCTTGCATTTTTGGAGATTTTGACGCCAATTTCGTCGTTTTCGTCGACATTTTCCAAAAAATCGTAGATGTGCACTTGTTGGGTTTTCTCACAAAGCCTAAACCAAAAAAATTAGAAAATAATAAATGTTTGACAGTACAAAAATTACAAACCCGTAATAAAATTTTTGAATTAAATGGGTACACAGCTGAGGGTTTACAATACTGTTCCATTTACTGTGCATTCCAGCATTGTTCAACGTGATGTCATCAGAAAACTTTTCTAAAAATTTAATATTTAAGTCAAAACAATATTGCTTGTACAGTGTTTTTTTTGAATGTTACAGTATTTTAATGATTAATTAATTAAAGAAAAATACTGACCGTAGTTATTAAGATTTGATTTATTGTAGTATACTAAAAGGTTTGTAATCAAAAGTACGCAAACGAATACAAGTAATAATCGATGGCTGAAAACTCCAAGAAAATAGAATTTGAGGGACGGCCTAAAATCAATACACAAACAATTAGCCCAAAAATTAAACTTAAATTTGAACATCTTTTACTTGTTTTTTTAATACCTTCATATAATACTATGCATTAAAAATATAAAAAAAATTACGGGTTTTGAAGTAGATGGTAAGAAATAGTCATTTAGCAATTTTTCTTCAAAAAAAAATGAAAGCGAAATAGTTTTACGTTTATTTCAAAAATAACGCTTTTTTGACACCTTTTAAGCGTTTGGGTAAATCATTCCTGAAAAAATAACAATAAATTTCTTTTTTTTTTATTTATTTGCGATGTAATCACCGACGATAATATCTCTGCAAAAGATCAATATAATATTATAAAAAGAAAAAGTTCATTTTTAATGTACTCGAATCTAAATAGCATAATTTTTTTAGTAATGAAACATAAATAAATATGAATAAATTTTGAAACAAACAATGAGTCAAATTATGTATGAAGTTTTTTTAAAAATATAAATATGAAGCTTAATAAAAGCTTTATATATCAAAAGCTTTATGATATTTGTCTTGCCTAACATCAAACTTGCGCTGTTAACGTTCATCTAGAGGCGTTTGTTTGGAACCATGTTTTGATAAAAAGGACACAAAGTGCAATTCAATCTAAGAAACTATAGGAGGTTACTGTCAAAAAGACATATGTATACATCGAAATATTAACATATATGAAAAAAAAATTTATGTTTAAATATACAGTAATATAGGGTCAATCCAGTAGTTAAAACAACCTTATAATAAACTTAAATCTAAATCATTGCCAATATAAATTTTACAAAAAAATTTCACAAAAGTAGAAAAAAACGTTAAAACCCGATCCCCATTTTTTTTATAATTATAAAGATAAAATGCCATATCTAGAAATTTTAAATTTTCTTAAAAAAAATAATTCATTTAAAAAAAAAACTTAAAATATCCTGAAGCATAAAAAGTTGTTGAGAATTATTTAAAGCGTCTGTATTTATCACCTATGTTTAAGCATAGGTGGTAAATACTTTAGGAATAAAACTGTTAAGTCCACGTAATATAAATTTCGTATTGTAAAAAATTTTTTTTTAATAATTTATTCCATTCCACTAAAAATGTCGAAAATATTAATATGTAAACACCAGTACTTACAGTGTCTGCCTACCTGATCTCCAATTTTCCCATTTTTAATACTTTTTTGGGGGAATTTAAATTTAGAGCAAAAATTAAGCAATTTATGCAAAACAATTATAGCAAAAAAATTTTGCAATTTATGATAATTACATGATATTATTTTCAACGATGAAACAAAACCAACTTCAATTTATGTTGTTGTTCTTAAGTCTAAGCCAAAACAGATACCTAGCCTCAAAAACATACTCTAAACATACCTCAAAAACATACTACTACTAAACATACTCTACATACGTATTGGCCATAACTGGGTTGGTGTGAACTGAAAGTCTAAAAATAAAAAATAGGCATACAGAGTACAAAAAAGAAACCAAGTAAATTGTTGATAACTTAAATATATGACTAAAAAAAACTTGTTTAATTGAAAGTTTTCAAATTGTCAAAAATTAATTTTGTTTTGTGCAAGTTGCAATTCTTGAAATCAAACTTCACTTTATTTAGGCAAATCCAAAATATTTACAAAAAATATTAAAAAACAATTAAAATTTCCAGCCGTTTTGCGACAATTAAAAATAAAGAATCAGCGCTTTTGAGATTTGAAAAAATTCATTGAGAAATAGAATATTTGAATAGAAATCACGGCTAACAAAGAAAGCGGCTAATATTATTTGGCTTTATGCAGATACACCCACAGCTAAGTGAACAAAACAAAAACTTGCGTTTGGGCAATATTTGAACAGAAAAAATAGATAGAGTCAACAACAAACAGTGACTTGACACTCAAACCATTTAGGAAATAAATTGTGCGATTCGCGTAATTAACACATCGATTTTTTAAGTTACGAGTCTGTTTAAGAGTTTGCTATATGATTTTGAGTTGAATATGTATATTATAGAATTTCTTAAAAATTCGAAAAGTTTAATCATAATAAACAAAAAAAAAGAGACAGGTCATCACACTGTAAACAGGCGTAAGCCAAATGATGTGCTACTAAATATAAAACGAATTTTTGTACTATTTTATTTATAATTAATAATTCCATTTCTTCCCTAACCTTCCTTTCGTATTCTTCTCCTCCACTCCTTTTTCCTTTTTAATTCCGCTTTTCCTTCCACTCCACCAAAAGCAAGCTGACTAGTAACGTCAAATTTTAGGGGCTCCGGGGTCTGTTTTAGTAACGTCTGACTATCTAGAACAAAAAGAAATGAACTCGAATTTTGCAAATGACACATAAAGCAAATAATTGCTTTTAAACCATACAAAACCCCAATCGATTACAGCAAAAACAAAGTAATTAATGAATTTTTTATCATTAAGAAAAACTAAAAAATCTGGAATGTTGTAATTCAAAAAAAAAAATTTCTTTTGTTGACCGCGAAAAAAAATATTAATAGACAAAAAAGTTGTGGGGTTTTGCACGAGCCGCTTGCCTTCTACCGTGCTCAAACTTTTCACTACAGTATACCGAGCTGCAAAAAGTCTATAATTTTCCTGGACGCGCCGGAAAGAAACGTATTTTTTTGGTTAGAACAGAATCCTAAAATCAGTGTCGGACTTAAATTTTGCACTTTGCTCAAAAGATGGTTCCGGATTCCCGCAACACTTTTTGCACGGTTAACAGCAATATAATTGAAACAATTCATTTGGTTGAGTAAAGAATATGCTTTGGCAAGGAAAGTCATAAACCTTTATGTAGATTTGTCCAAAGCTAATTATTGCAAAAAAATCTTACTCTGTTATATTGTAATTATCGGCTAACTAAAATCAACGAAGAGTTGGCGGCAAACCGCTAAAGAATCGCTCAAAGCCATTTACAATGCCATCTTCAGTATCCAGGTGACGGTGCATTGGTCGTCTAAGGCGTTGTTGTTGTTTTTGTTGAGGGTAGTAATACCAAATTTGACGATCAATTGATGCTGGTGTTATGGGTAGTGAAGGCTGAACGTAAGCGCTCCTACCCTCCAGTATTCCAACTTGAGTAGAAATTCCATTGCTTACATTTGGCTTAATAGCTAAAAACACAAATACAAATAAAGCATCTGAAATGGCGCAAGTTAATGGAATTACGTTAGCAATACGTAACTGAACCAAGTAGGTCAACATAACACT